>VXBI01000326.1:1989-19743 GCA_013397375.1 Toxostoma redivivum | reverse complement strand
GTCTTTCAAACCAAGACAATGGTGCCTTGCTAGCTGAGTGGTTTAATGCCTGGACAAGAGGACTGAGACATTTACCTTAGAGCATTGCGTGTTGTACTGGTTTAAATGTAAACCAGTCGCAGAAACGAACCCTACACAAATACCTTGAGAGAAATTTCAGGTCAAAGCTAAAATTTAATAGAAATATTACAATAAATGCAATGATACAGAAAAACTGGTTTAAACCCACAAAGTCAGAGTACAACCTGGCATCCTGTTGATCAGGGTGATAGTCGCAGTCTTATCAAGTAGTGATTGCAGTCCTGTTGAAATGATGTTTGCAGTTGAGAGCAGTGGTCCTGTGGAAGGTCTGGTCTTCCTGTGGAAGTTTGGGTCCACCTCTGTATCTGGTGGTGTCCCAATTCCCCAAAGCGCCCAGATTATATATGGTCAGATTCAGGCAGGAATGTTTAATACCTCCTCCAGGGCAGCGAATTTCACAATGGAATGATGTAATCCTATGAGTAATAGGATATTTTGGGGAGTCCTTCATGGCCTAAGTCATTACAGCTGCCCATTGGCAGAGATGACCCCTTTGGGCTGGGTGTAGTTATCATGACTGAGTCAATTTGTGAAGACAAGGAAACACTACCCTGCCATGCAGGGTTTGCCTCTTTTCCTTATCTAACACTCAGCTTGCAGCCTGGGGGGTCAGGTGCGAACTGGGCAACTGTTGCAAACAACCCACCATTAACGGTTCATCAGGAATAATGTAGATGGGAGTAGAATACATAGTTTGGTTACAACCCACATTGTAACCCAGGATATATGTTTATTCCTTTTTTCTTATATGCTCCATTAAGTGCCTCTGCAAATTCCTGTCCTACACTTCCAGCCCCAGCCTGCTTTCCCTCTCCTCATTTAACTGATCCTGCAATCCTTTCACCAAATCCTGCAGAGATCCAATCATCAGAGATCTTTTCCCCTTTCATACCTTTTGTTTGCTTAACACCGCATTTATCTGTTTAACTGCAGCCTCAGGGCTATACCAATTTCCATTTGCCCATTCCATGCCCAGTGGAGTCAGGCAGGCATTATATTCTCTCAATTTCTCCAAAATGGGGGAGAGTCAAGCACTGACATTTTCTGGACAGTCGTGGTTTGCAGCTGCTTGGATCCCTCCCAGCTGTTAACAGCCAAAGGATCACTTCCTAGCACTCCCTGCCCAAAACTCATGAGTAAAGTGATGATATCCTGCACAAACACCTTCAACCATGACACCCTATCCATGGCGCCAATAAAAAATATGGCATCCCCTTCTTAAGGGGAAGGGAGCACCCAAGATTTGTAGACACTTGTGGTTGAAAGAAATGACAAAAGTTAGAGAGTCCACAAAAGACTACAAAGTTTAATTAGTAAGTTAAACACTTGTCATGGAAATTGATATAAGTTAGTTCCTGATCTTCTAGTATAAGCACACAACAGACGATTTTGGATAAAGGGGTAGGGTAAAAGGAAAGAGAGATTAAAGAGGGGGAGAGAGAGAAAGGAAGAAAGAGATCATCAGTCCTTGCTCCAGTGTTGATTCAGCTGATGGTGTGTCCAGGATTCTGGGGTGCATGTGCACCTGGGCTTGGTGGGGGTACCTTTTTATAGATAAGTTTTCCCTATCTTGGAGAGAAGTTTATCATTTTCTATGCAAATTAGTTATCATGAACAGTCTGTTCTTCTAGATCTTTCTGGAAATGGGTTGAAGGGCTTCAGGGGTCTCAGATGGTCTTGATTTCTCCCCTACTGGGTTGGCGTTTGGTCAACAGTCTGTTGCCAGATGAAAAATCATTTGTACCTGGTGGGCTAATACAATGTTTATTCTTCAAAAACCACTGGGCTGTGGAACCACATAATACTTATTCTGTAGGAAGAACTCGAAAGCAACCAGCCCAGTTGTGCTAACTTTTACCAGTTCACTGGGGGGTCAGGTATGACTTTGGGGTCGCTGACCACCAGGGACCACCAAAGAGACCCCCAGGAAAGAATATGTGTGTAAAGGAGAAGGAACATATATTAATGATTTTGGGGAAATTATCATATGTATGTTTATTCTGGGAAAATCAACGAATATGTATGTAAAATATAGTATAAAAATAGGAACTTTTTCTGTACTCAGCATGTGTGACATTTTGGTGAAGATATCCCTTTGTGCATCTGGCCGAATAAAGAATGCCTGTTTCTTAATGCTACATTAGTGTTAAGGAGTTTTTTATATTTTTACCAATTTTTGGTAAAAAGTCCATGCCTGCTTCTTGACCTCATTTCTGCATTATACTGTGTTGTGCTTATCTCCAGAAGCCAGAACAAGGATATTTGTCCCAGAAAAATGCTGCCCTACCTCTGTATGGCCCATCCTCCAGCCACATCCTGTTCTTTCTCATAGCATGTTATTGCAAACAATCATTGCTTGGCTCCACAGCCATCTGGGTATCAGCGTTTGTGACATACACATTAGCCCTTATCTTCTGGGATTCTACAACATCCTCCTTTCTGCTTCTGCCATATCAGCATCTTGGCTACATACACTGCACACAGCAAACATCATCCTGAACTATTGTGGGGAGAAAACCATCACACCCTTAGAAGCAAAGTGCACTAAGTACATGTAGATGAAAACTGTAATAGTGCAAAAAAGCCAACTTCACAAAGGATGAATTACATCTTTCTGCCACTCTCTCCAGTGGGAAAGACTTGAAACGCAAAATCTTCAGGCACACAAGATCTTCATAATGTTAAACCAGCTATGGGCTTATACTTAGTGGTGAGTGAGCTGGGGCTGTTATCTAGTAGGCAGTGGAGGTTGAAGTGGGTGAACACAGTTCACTGCTACAAAACTCACTCAGCAACCACCTTCCCCCAAAGCTCAAGAGGGAAAGGAAACATCATGGGCGCATTCCTACTCCTGCACTGCACACGCCAGAGTGCCAGGCACAGTGACACTGCCATGGCCCAGCAAAACCTTCACCACATCCAATTAGGTGCTAGTGTGGAGGGGCTGGAAGAGACCCTCTAGGAGAGCAGAGTGAAGCCTCCAATAATACACTGGGGCTAGCTTTGCACCAGGACCTTGCCCACCCTGGGGATGGGGCTCATGGCACTAGCCCCACCCAGCACACTCCTGCTAGGGCATGGGCTGGGCCGGCAAGGAGTCCCTAGTTGGGTGGGAGGCAGCCAGTCCCAACCTCAGGTGGCCCTTGGATGGGGCCACCTCCCGAAACCCTGCACCATGACAGCTGCACCCTGCTCCACGGTTACCCACTGGAGCTTTTCCTCCAAGGCGGTCCCACCACCTCAAGCCTCCCACCTAAGTCCCAGCTGCCCCTGTGTGGAGTCACCCTACTGGGGGACTGTGAACGACTGAGGCATGGACTCTGGCAGGGAATCTGAATCCTTTATTCAAATAAATGAGCTGGTTTTATATACTTTTTCAAGGCACAGTATTTCCTTATATGGTAATTTTCACTACGTGACCTATCTCACATTGCCACATCACCAACACGCTTTCTTAATGTCCTTATATGGGGTGATCACATGCTGTTCACTTCAGTCAGCTTCCAGGAGGCTCCTCTCCATAGGGGTCTACCACGTGGCACCTCNGGCATCCTGACCTGTATCACAAATAGTGTGACCAGCAGGATGAGGGAAGTGATTGTGTCTGTACTCGGCACTGGTGAGGCCACACCTTCAATTCTGTGTTAAGTTCTGGGCCCCTCACTCCAAGAAAGACATTGAGGGGCTGGAGTGTGGTCAGAGAAGAGCAATGGAGCTGGGGGAGGGTCTGGAGCATCTGAGGGAGCTGGGGTTGTTTAGTCTGGAGAAAAGAAGGCTCGGGAGAGATCTTATCCCTCTCTACAACTTCCTGAAAGGGAGGTTAGCATCTTCTTCCAGGTAACAAACTATAGGACAAGAGGTAATGGCCTTAAGTTATGCCAGATGAGGTTTAGATTGGATATTAGGGAAAATATCTTCACAGAAAGGTTTGTCAAGCACTGGAATAGGCTGCCTAGGGCAGTGGTGGAGTCATCATCCCTGGAGGGGTTTAAGAGACAAGTGGATGTGGTACTTGGGGACGTGGTTTAGTGGTGAACAGGGCAGTGCTCGGTTAGCAGTTGGACTCAATCTTAGAGGTATTTTCCACCCCAAATATTTCTATGACCCAGACCAGCAGGGCCCAGTTTCCTAGCTTTAAACTCTTCAAACACATATACAATAACACNTCTGTGCTGCCATGTGCTTCTTCAGGCATGTCCCACAGCCCACAGCTCCATTCTATCCCATCTCTTCCCACAGGGGACCTGACAGCCGTTGGAAAGAGGAGGTGGTCCAAGAGCAGGGCCGAGGTGGGCCCACCCCCACCCAGTCTCACAGTCCTGCGCTTGGATCACAACAACCCCAATGCAGAACCATGGACTGGGGGCAGAGTGGCTGGAAAGCTGCCTGTCAGAAAAGGACCTGGGGATGCTGGTCAACAGCTGGCTGAACATGAGCCAGCAGTGTGCCCAGGTGGCCAAGAAGGCCAATGGCATCCTGACCTGTATCACAAATAGTGTGACCAGCAGGATGAGGGAAGTGATTGTGTCTGTACTCGGCACTGGTGAGGCCACACCTTCAATTCTGTGTTAAGTTCTGGGCCCCTCACTCCAAGAAAGACATTGAGGGGCTGGAGTGTGGTCAGAGAAGAGCAATGGAGCTGGGGGAGGGTCTGGAGCATCTGAGGGAGCTGGGGTTGTTTAGTCTGGAGAAAAGAAGGCTCGGGAGAGATCTTATCCCTCTCTACAACTTCCTGAAAGGGAGGTTAGCATCTTCTTCCAGGTAACAAACTATAGGACAAGAGGTAATGGCCTTAAGTTATGCCAGATGAGGTTTAGATTGGATATTAGGGAAAATATCTTCACAGAAAGGTTTGTCAAGCACTGGAATAGGCTGCCTAGGGCAGTGGTGGAGTCATCATCCCTGGAGGGGTTTAAGAGACAAGTGGATGTGGTACTTGGGGACGTGGTTTAGTGGTGAACAGGGCAGTGCTCGGTTAGCAGTTGGACTCAATCTTAGAGGTATTTTCCACCCCAAATATTTCTATGACCCAGACCAGCAGGGCCCAGTTTCCTAGCTTTAAACTCTTCAAACACATATACAATAACACAAAATAATAATAATAATCATCATCATAAATAAAACCCAGTTCAACTCACTAGATGCAGTGAATGGTTTTACCAAAGTGGCTTTAAATGCTCCAATTGTTCTGAAATAATTTGCTTTCCCCCCCCCACACAATAGTTTTAAAGAAATAGTCCTGAATCAGTAAAATTATCTGACAGGTGTTATGAATGAGAGGGGAGAGCTTAGACAAGTCCCTGCCTTTGCCCAGGTTTCTGGCAGTAGACAGTAGCTTTACTGAGGCGGCCAGCACCCCAAAGCCCACTCTTGTTCACAAATTCTTATTAATGACTGATTAGGTCTATCACAACATGAATTGTTTATTGAATAGACACAAGGAAAGAAACCAGATATAAGACTTTAACAGGCTTACTATACAGGATAATCAAAAGAAACACTAGTAGGTTCATAAGACAGTGCACGATAATAAACCTATGTACCTATGTTACAGCTAGCAAAGAAATAGTATAGATTAGGAGCCAATGTCACCAATGCATGATAGTGGTGTGCAGAAGTCTCCTAATCTCCAGGGAAGTAACTTGATACCAACATCTTGGCATCGAGGAGAACTTTCCACACACTCAGAAAGTGTATAAGAGTTTTCTGATTTTATGAAAATCATAGTGGTCTTTTATAGTTTGTAAAAGTGCTTGTGTCTGTCAATTTTTTGCTTATCCTTTCCCATGCATTCAAGGCAGGATGTTTATTGCTGGCTAAGGGTGTTTTCTGCTGAGATAATTCATCACATGAAAAATCATTCTGGCCTAGTTTAGCCATGGGGGAAGTAGATAAGTCTCAGGGGTGAAAGGTCCTGTCACAACAGGATTTCATTTTTGACAGAATTGTGTGTTTTATGCATGTCATAAGGCAAATTACAAAAAAAGGTGTATAAAACCCTTTATCAAATAGACTTAAATCTTATTTTTAAGTTAAAGAGCAAAAAATTAAATGCTAATAGCTTGTATATTGCTGCCTATAGGAATTAATATAAAATTGTCCTCCTTGTTAGAAAATATGCCATAAAAATGCATCTTCTGAGTCAAATCTTTTAAACAATTATCAAGGAACCACCTTTCTTTAGCAATAAAGTACAAATGCATGAGACTTAGATGGGTTATTTAAATCACTGTGTATTTCAGGCAGTTACACAGAATTTGAAATGATTACTGAAATAATCAGCATGAGAAACGTTGCTGAAGCATCGTGTTTGTTACAACACATGTAAAAATGGTTGAGGATTTTTCACTTAACCTTTTCAATTTCCAGAAATGTCTACTGGGATCTGTCTTTAGCAACTTCTCTGGATTACCAAGGGGACATCATCACACTGAGCCTGAGTTTTGGTACTTTTTCCCTGGCAGACTAAATCCTGTGTCTCACTGTCTTGGGGTGACTTTATGATGCTTGTATCCCCAATCGTCTGTTGGTGTTGAANGAGGGACCCCATTCAGAGGTTTTCTCTCAAACTTGCCCTAAATCAGGACACTCACATATGGGACTTGTTGCTAAGCGCACTGTTCCCACCAGGTTAGACCTTGGCAGACAGCTCATGAGAATGGAGATCCCCATATACTTAAAGCAGGTGAGCCTCTTGCAATGAGGTCTTCCTCAGCTTCTAATGCTGCTGTCCTGTCTGTTGCCTTTTTAAGGCGTGGCGACCTGGTTCAGGCCTGACACAGTGACCCTAACCCCGGGCCACTCGGTCCATCCGCACCAGACACCAATGTGGTGGAGAGCAAATGGCGTTTATTGAGGGGTTACAATGGTATTTATGGTTTGGGCAGTTGGCGTTATTTCCTTCTGCTTACGTCCAGCTAGGTATGGCCTGGTTTGGGGCAAAGGTCTGACTGCAGGGGAGGGGTCCTGTCTGACCGTACAGCGCAATATCTTCCGCACGCATGTCCCTAACTCTCCACACCTGTCACCATCACTTCTGATGGCATTGGTAAGGCCAGCTTTCAAGTTTCACTTGTCAGCAGACTAAGTT
Organism: Toxostoma redivivum; assembly: GCA_013397375.1. Lineage (NCBI taxonomy): Eukaryota > Metazoa > Chordata > Aves > Passeriformes > Mimidae > Toxostoma > Toxostoma redivivum. The sequence goes on along the minus strand of VXBI01000326.1, from coordinate 12,572 downwards.
TAAGATCCTCTGTAGCAACAGTGATAGGAAAGACGTGTGCAAATGTCTTTACAAACAATTCTATGGGTGAGGGTATGGGTGTTAACATCTTTGAAATGTGTCTTAATGTCTCTATTAACTTCAAGCAGCAGGTTTGTGACAGAACCCAGACAGCTTGGCTCCTGAAACAGACAAGTGGGACTGCACAAGCCTGAGTTTCTGAACTTTGGGGTAAAACAGTAGGTTTAAGGGGGAATATGTGGTAGGCGGTTCAGGAAGGCTGTACCTTCCTAGTACCTCAGCCAATGGGGCAAGGAAGAGGGCAACATGCAGCCAGGAGTTTAGGATAAAAGGAGGCTGCGCCCTCCAAAACCTCGAGAGTGAAAACCCTGGAGGCATATGCCTCAGTGGACTCTCTCTATTTATTTGAATAAAGTTGCAGGACTCCTCCGTCTCCTTTATGGACACTGGCTTTTCTAAGCATGATTTTCCATATAACAGTAAGAAAACCAACAATATACTGCACATCACATTTTTTTTACCCGTTTCCAGAGCACAGGCGAGATGCCAGCAATTCTCTACCACACTTCTACTACCCAGCTGCTACATTGAGACAGGGGCGGTCAGGAGCGCAAGCACCCACAACTCCTAGAAAGTGGTGGTGAGGTCACTCCTCCAACTACCCCTTGCCCCACACTACCACCCTCTGCCACCCAGCCCCTCACATTTCTGCCCATGCTTCTGTCCCATAATCTACACATCCCAACTTCGTGCACATCACAACGGCTCCAGCCTTTCTCAGGTTCTCACGTCCCCAATCTAGTCTTGTCTAGGCCCGCCCCGCCACCACTCTCCGCCTTTTCCGCCCACCGAAGAACATTTCAAGGGCACATATATATAAAAGCATGCATCTGTTTCCCCATCGCTCAGAGACGCAAGAGGTGGAAAGCGCCAGGACACTTGAGAAGACTGGTGGGGGAAGCAGTTCCTGGCCTGGCCCCGCCCTACTTCCTGGGCGCGGCCTCGTCGTAATAAGAGGCGGAGCGAGCCCCCGCCATTTTGCGGGAGGTAGTGTGGGGTTGTTGTTTGTTTTCTGTCTGCTTCAGTCTTCCCTGAAGGAGTCGTCGCCATCGTTGTCATCGTCATGTTCTCCGCTCGCGTGGCTGCCGCCCTCTCCCTGCCTCGGCAGGCCGGCCTGGTGAGTGCGCTCTGCCCTCCCTGCAGTGAGCGGAGGTGGTGGGTGGGAGGTGGCCGCCGCCATCTTGGGGGCCGCAGTGACATTGAGAGGCTGCGGCCTCCTGCTCTCGGGAGTTTGGGATGGGGGCCTCACTTTAGCGCTGAGTGTCAGCGGGGCCAGACCTACTGCTGAGAGAGCGAGGGTGCCCTCACTTATGGTATGGGTCTAGGGGACGGCCTGTCCTTCCTCGGTGATGTCGCTTGACGCCGTTTGGGTTCAGGTTAATGTCTGAAAGCTGCCAGATCCCAATCAAGGTGAGGGATTTGCGCTGCAAAGCTTTTCTAGGTGGTGTTTTTTTTCCCCCCGTGTTGGTGGGGGGAGCGATGGTGTAAAGATCTGTCCCGACCTGTTCCCGCTGGTGTCCCTGGTAAAGCTGAAGGGAGGAGAGGCCTGCCCAGGCGTTCAGAGAAATACCATTAACGGTGCCTGGATTTGCACTGGGAGCTTTACTTAGGACATAGGATTATAACATTTTATTGCATTTATTATCACGGATTTATTTTTTGGTCGTTGTTTTTGCTCTCGTCTATGTTCTAGCCATACCAGAAATTTTGCAGATTTTGTTTTTAGGAAGGCAAACCCTTAGAAGACACAATATTATTTCTCCCTTGTGGAGAACTGTGAGAGTTGTGATTTCTTTCTGCTCCAAGCATTTGATGTTCAGCACAAAGGTGGCAAGCGGGAGAAGGTGTTGCTTTGGGAATCTGCTGCGGTACTGTGGTGGTGACAGCAGTGCAATGCAGAACAATGCAGCTAATAATTTAGAGCAATCTCTTTTACCACTTGTCCTTGCTTAGTAGTGCTGGACTTAGTTCCATAACTAAAGCTCGTGGTTGGAGTGCTGTGGAGCTAAACTCAGAACTGAGACGCATTAAATTTATAAGCTCATAATCAAAAATGTCACTGTTATCGCTCAACCTTTTTTTTTTTTTTTAAACGAATGAGGAAATGTCACTGTTACTGAAACAATTACTTGTTTTAGATTTCCAGAAACACCCTGGGTGCAGCGTTTGTTGCTGCAAGAAACCTCCATGCCTCCAAAACACGCTTTCAGAAAACTGGTAAGTCTGAGGAAGGTCTTCATATAACAGTGTGGTTTAAGAACTTGCTCTGTCAGACAAAAGGGAATTTGAATATGGTGTGTGTATCAGTCAACAGAATGCTTGAAGACATTTATGTGCTGACAGTATTTAACTGAACTTTTGCACAGTTGCATCCAGCAGACTTCACTTTAATAACTATTTGGATTATGTCCAAACCAAGGAATAGTGACGTGTTAGTTTATGCAGTTTACCTGCTTTGTGAGGATTTCATTCAGAATTATCTTATTCTGGTATTCAGAACTCTTGCAGAATTATTTGAAAAAAAAAGCCTCAAATTCTAGTTTTCTGTCTTGTTGGTAGCACTATGAAGGAACAGATGATTCCCAGGCCTGCCAGTGTTTCATCCTTGAGCATACCTTTTTGCTGCCAGCATTTTGGTGTTTAGAGAAAACAGTGGCCCTGCATAGCTATGTTTTTGATAGAAGTTCATATGCAGTTTTTAAAGTGGCTTGGGGTTATTGAATGTATTAGGAAATAATAAATTCATAATTTTATTTATTGTTTCCTGGCTGGGAAAATCAAGGGTTGTTGGAGGTACACTGCCAAACAAATTTGAGGAATATGGAGAATACATTTTTACAGCTTATATTGAACGACTTCTTAAATGTATCAAGTTCCTTTAAATATATTTGGATCTTGGATTACAAATCACAGGGTGTTTTGATGCCTCCGGTTTAAGTAACCTCTCTGCAAGTGGAGTGAAAATATCTGTTCTTAGCCTAAGACTAATTATTTGATCTAATTTCTTTTTAGAGGGAGAGATTGTTAATAGTGTAAGACATAATGAAGGAAACTGGTATCTAAAGAGTCATCAATGTTTTAAATGAAGCTGTCTTGTAATGATGTGTTGAAGCTGCTTTTCTTAGCTGGGAATGCAGAAGCTGTTATTTATCTTATGCATCTAGTATGTTTCTTGCTAGACCTCGTGGCATACCAGAGAGGGCACCTTGGCCTGTGATTTCAAGACAAGCTTACTGTATTCATATCTTGCCTTAATGTGCTAAGTCAGATGTGAAATGTCTCTTTCCAGGTACTGCTGAGGTATCCTCTATTCTTGAGGAACGTATTTTGGGAGCTGACACCTCTGCTGAACTTGAGGAGACTGGCCGTGTGCTCTCAATTGGTGATGGTATTGCCCGTGTGTATGGCCTAAGAAATGTCCAAGCAGAAGAAATGGTTGAATTCTCTTCTGGACTGAAGGTAAGCTTCCAGTAAAGCAGATTGTTTAGCCTAGAAATACATTTTTTTAAAAATAAAGACTTTTAAAGGAGAATGAGACTGTTCTTGGAGGTACCTATATGAACCTCTTGCAAACTTAATTTCAACTTTAATAAGTAGTAACTAGTTAATATAATACTACAAAAAGCAGATATTCTTTGAATTCATGACACTTTGCTTTCAGTGTCTGGTTCTTGGCTAACGTTTGAATTTTATGTGTCTTCATCTAGGAAGTAGAAAAACTAATGTGCTACTGAATTTTGTTTTCTTTGATTTCATGCTGGCTTTTTTGTTTACTGTTGAATAACAGCCTCATTCTACATTAGAATAAACAAGCTGTCTGACTGTTCTGAGAGTACTGCAAAAGCTCTTCCAATATTTTTAATAACCTAACTCACCTTGGCCAGAGAATAAGCTAGTGTTTTTCCCTCATACAATTCCTAGGCAAGAGATAAGTGTTGTATTTGAATCCCGCTTATCCATCTTTTTAGAGAGAGAAATGACAATGTTAGACTGCTGCAGTATAATTATGTGGTAAGTTGAAGGCTTAGGCAAGCAGGTTCTCTAACCAATATAGAAGTAGATGCGCTGTTCATAAAAGCAGAACATTGACTATTGTTACAAATAAGATTGAGGTAGGTTATGTGGCATACTCTACACTGTAGAATGATCACATTGGTATTAAACTGTGACAGTTTTTGTAGATGTTGGTATGGGTTTTCTCAGGATAATGTGACCTTTCTCTTAGGGTATGTCCTTGAATTTGGAGCCCGACAACGTTGGTGTTGTTGTCTTTGGTAATGACAGACTGATCAAGGAGGGGGATGTTGTGAAGAGGACTGGTGCCATTGTAGATGTTCCAGTTGGGGAAGAGCTGCTGGGCCGTGTTGTAGATGCCCTGGGTAATCCAATTGATGGGAAGGTAAGTGTAACTAGGTGCTTACTACCTCTGCTTGTATCTATGCGATTCAAACGGCAACAGTTTCTTTCCTCTTTTTAAGGGTTCTGTTGCATCTAAGACACGTAGGAGAGTTGGCTTAAAGGCCCCTGGGATCATTCCCAGAATCTCTGTGCGTGAACCTATGCAGACTGGGATTAAGGCTGTAGACAGCTTGGTACCAATTGGTCGTGGCCAGCGTGAACTGATAATTGGTGACAGGCAGACTGGGTAAGTTAAATGCCCAAGCCAAAAATGTACACGACTGAACACAAAACTGTGTAGAGGTTGGGAGAACTGCAGGCAGCTTAACTTATCAACCTCTGTGTTAACCAGGAAAACTTCAATTGCAATTGACACAATAATCAACCAGAAACGTTTTAATGATGGGACAGATGAGAAGAAGAAGCTGTATTGTATCTATGTTGCAATTGGCCAGAAGAGATCTACTGTTGCTCAACTGGTGAAGAGGCTCACTGATGCAGGTACAGATTTTTGAAGATGATTGAGCCTGGTAACTAGTGACATCTGTTCTCATTATAACGCTGAATACTGCTGCGACCTCTCCTTGCTGCAAGTATAGATAGAATTCCTTTTTTTATTAAATGAATGAACTACTTTTGTGGACAAGAAATCTTTCTAGGTATCTGGGGGGAAAACAACCCCTTATTTTTGCTACATTGCATTAGAAGACTATTCTGAGGTCCCAAAACTGCTGAATTTGTTCTGGAAAAGTCAGCCTATTTTTTTTTCCCCTAGCAGAGTTGAGAGGTTCCTCNTTGTATTTGCTTTGTACAGGCATGGTGAGGTAATATACTCAGTGGTGTTTTTCTCCAACTCTTTCCAGATGCTATGAAGTACACTATTGTGGTGTCTGCCACAGCATCTGATGCAGCACCCCTTCAGTATCTGGCTCCCTATTCCGGCTGCTCTATGGGTGAATACTTCAGAGACAATGGAAAACATGCATTAATCATCTATGATGACTTGTCTAAGCAGGTCAGGAAACATTGTTTATAGGCCTCATAGTCTAACATGGTGTTTGTAGCTGTAAGATCATCTCAAGTTGAGAAATCCAAAATGTTAAATGAGCTTCTGAGGTCTGAAAGCTTTCTTTATACCATGCAGGCTGTTGCCTATCGTCAGATGTCTCTGCTGCTGCGCCGCCCCCCCGGCCGTGAGGCCTACCCTGGTGATGTGTTCTACCTGCACTCTCGCCTGCTGGAGAGAGCAGCCAAAATGAATGACTCATTTGGAGGTGGCTCTCTGACTGCCTTGCCTGTCATTGAAACTCAGGCTGGTGATGTATCTGCTTACATTCCAACCAATGTCATCTCCATCACTGATGGACAGGTAGGACTTCTTCACATCCCAATGTACATCTGTGTTATTCACTGTCAGGTCTCTGAGGAGGCTTCCAAGCTTCTGACCAAGATAATAAACCAATTCTCTCTTACAGATTTTCTTGGAAACTGAGTTGTTCTACAAAGGTATCCGTCCAGCCATCAATGTTGGTCTGTCTGTGTCCCGTGTAGGTTCTGCTGCTCAGACCAGGGCTATGAAGCAGGTAAGCATGAAACTGCTGCTCCTCTTGCTAGAGATGAGTAGTGTGTAGGACTTCCAACCCGTTTCGCTCTAAAGAGCTGTGAATAGAGGGAATAAAGTTTTGGATTCCTTAGTGTTATGAAGCTATAAAAGAACTAACTTTGGGGATCTCTTTGATATTTCCATTACATGTTGAGTAAGGTGGGGGAGAAAAGAAAATAGTATCTGCGTAAAGATGTAGGATTATGTTTTTCAGTATGGTGAGCTGGGTGCTGATCTAAATAGAAATAGAGAATGCTCTCTTAACCCTGTGCTTTTAGTCCATATATGGAATTAGAGGTTTAATATCAATGGTCACTGTTTTAGGGAGGCATGCTTATATTAAAAGGTGGGATATTTAGAAATGCAAATAATCATCTGTCAGAATCTCGGGGTTCACTTTTTCTGGTATGGAAAGCAAAGTTGACTTGTGACAACTGTCATCTGAAGATAACCTGCAAACTCCGAGATATGTTTAAAAGGTGATCAAACTCAGTCTGATCTGTATCTTGTGTTGTAGGTGGCAGGTACCATGAAGCTGGAATTGGCTCAATATCGTGAAGTAGCTGCCTTTGCCCAGTTTGGCTCTGATCTGGATGCTGCTACACAACAGCTGCTGAACCGTGGCGTACGTCTGACAGAGCTTCTCAAACAAGGACAGTATGGTGAGTGTCTTGAACTTAAAAAGTCTGCATTTCACATTAGTCTCTTGTGCTAACAAGATTGGTCTTTGTGGCAGAATTTACCATGTCCATTCTGTGCACATGGTAAATGCAGACTTGCTTGAACCATGTTGTATATGTGCAGTTGATCTTCAAAGAAAGGACTGCATAGTACTGATGTGTCCTGATGTGAGAGTTACTGATGGCATTAGTGCTCTCTTTTCTGCAGTTCCCATGGCTATTGAGGAACAGGTTGCAGTCATCTATGCTGGTGTAAAAGGTCACTTGGACAAGCTGGAGCCCAGCAAAATTACTAAATTTGAGAGTGCTTTCCTAGCTCATGTACTGAGCCAGCACCAGGCCCTCCTCTCCACAATCAGGTATGATGATTTATCCTGCTTCATCCCAAGGGTATTGATTTGATGGCTGGAGTGCAGATAATGGTCACTGAACTGTTAATTTAGTATATCCCAGAACACATCAGGCCTTAAGCTGCCTGTACCAGAACTGGAAATTAAATCAGCCTTCTAGCTGTCCAGAGCTCAACTTCATGACTTTGGTTCTTAGGAAATCCAGTTGATGCTTAAAATGGAGAAAGAGTGTTATGTTAGTAGTACAAATTCATGCATCAAACATAAATGTTTTAATTAATCTACTAATTTTGTTAGAAATGGGAAGGTTTGCTGTGAAGCCTTTGTCTTAGGGATTGACCATCTATCTATTTCTGTGTCAGAAGTTTAACTAAACTCTTTCAACAGGACTGAAGGGAAGATCTCTGACCAGACAGAAGCTAAGTTGAAGGAAATAGTCACAAGTTTCCTGGCTACTTTTGAGGCATAAACTTAAAATTCTTCAAACAGACCAGGCTCTTATGATCCAGTGCTCCAGTTCCATCAAAGATTTAAAAGTATGTGCAACTTGAATGTACAGATCTCAATGAGAATAAAAGTTCATATGTAAAAAGGCTTGTATATTCTGATTGTCTTCTGGCTAGCTGCTTTCACATTTAAAACTGTAGGACTCCCTGTGACACGTGCTTGCTTAAAGGAACTCTGAAAAATTGGAGGCATCTTCACTCTCCAGCTGGATCAAACTCCCCTTACATGAATGAGGAGGTGTAGCGGTTAGTTTATGGAGCTGACCACAGTTCCCATTGTGACAGAGCTGAGGGTTGCTCTTGAAGTTTTCATGCTTTTTGCCAGGCAGCTGATCTCTGAGAAAGGCATTCAGCTGAGGAAACAGTTTATGTTGTCTTGTCATGGGTGGTAACTAATTGAACCTCACAGGAATCTCTTAACAGCCTGATACTGTTACAGAGTATTTCTTAGAATTGCTGGCTAACCTATCCTGGGGCCTGGCTTTTGGAAGATGGGTTCTCTCAGAACTGAGGTCCTTGTGTCTTGGGGCAACTGTAGTTGATTCTAATTCTGTCAGTAAACTGTCAGCAACTGTTCGTGGGTGGGAGGTTATATACCAGAACACTGTTTTCATTTCCTAACTTCTGCATGCCATGTGAGGTGTGAGATCCCAGTGTTAGACCTAGCTGGGATGTAGGAAAGTTAAAAGTTGCTCTACTTTGTGGGGTATATTCAACTTCACCTGCTACACTGGAGCTTGGTCCTTAATCCTTGGTGAGCTTTTGTACTGCAGTTACCTGTGATCAGGACTGCTCTTGAGGCTATTCACTCTGTTCCCAGTTAATTTCCTTCACAGAAGCATCTTGCCTCCCAGTTCAACCCTGCTGCATTACAAGCAGCTAGAAGCATTCTCACACAGTTACAGGCTAACAAGCTGCTCTGTTGTACTGGGTCTGACTGAGATCAAGTTCACGGCCCTCACAGTGCTGTGCTTTGCATTAGTAGCTGGAAGGGTGTTGATAACAGACCAGTGTTTTGGCTACTGCTCATCAGTGCTGTCCTTGTGACATTTCTTCCCCCCCCATGAAAGGAATGGGAGTGGACAAGATCCTGGGAGGGGATATGACCAGGCCAGCTGACCCAAATTAGCCCAAGGGATATTCGATACTGCTGCCTTTTGGGACTACCTAAAAACAGAGGCCAGACAAAATTAAGGGACTAAAAAGCAGTTCTATTTCTTGAAGGGCTTTCAGGTACATTTTGGGCAGGTGAAGCTCACCCAGGGGCTACACCCAAAAAACTGGATGACAGATCACAGGTTTTCATACTTTTATAAGTTTGGCCCATGTGCATATTGGAGGTTAATCGTTCAATTACAGCTTCCAGTAATGAAGTCATTTACCCCAAATTTGCTCTCCCCTGAACTCACTTTTGTTTATGTTTCTCAGGGCATGAGATGGTAAGGTGTCCTTGATTCCCAGGCCTAGAGCGGATCTGTTTTGTCTGACCAAAATAGGAAAACAGCAGCTAACACTCTATATGGAGTTTAGAGTTATACACTAGAGAATTGCAGGATTACAAATATATGAGAAATAGAAAAACTAAAATCCTAAGGCATCAATACCATATGATGTCAGCTCAGATATATAAAGCTAAGTGAGAAAAGAGGAAAGAGGGGCATTCGTGAGTCTTCAAAGTTTGTCTTCCAGAGGAACCATTATGTGTGTGGAAGCCCTGCTTCCCAAAAAGTGTCTGAACATCATTGCTGATGGGAAGTAGAGACTATCTCTTCTTTCCTTTAGCTTATGTGTGCATAGACTCTTGCTTATTTCTTTCCTTTCACTGTAATAAAACTGCCTTATCTCACCCACTGGTTTTTCTCCATCTTATTCTCTCCCTGTCCCATTAAGGGAGTGATAGAGCAGCTTAGTTGGCACCTGGCCAAGGTCAACTCATTACATCTGTTAAGAGCTTGAGTGTTTGGAGTGTGAGCTCTGCAGTACAGGAAACAAAAGAACACTTTTTTAGCCTGGGAGTGTCAGACATCTTTCTGGGGAGAGCTGGCATGTTAGAGTGAGGAGGCCTGGGAAAGTCAGCTGTTGTAGGCCCTTTAGGCTATGATGGCATGGATTTGTAATGATGGCTTGTGCCCTCTTCAGAGTACGGACAGGGTTAGTCTAGTTTAAAGCAGCCTCAGGTTACAATTAAGCAGATTCGTTTCAGTAAGTGGAAAATGTCATGCAGCTTCCTTGCCTTCTAAGATTGTTGTTTGGAGTCAGAACTTCACTGTTCCCATACCTTCTTCTGTAAACAGAGAGTTGTTTAACATTCCTCTCTGATAAAGAAAATATGGACTGACATTGTGGACAGCCAGTCATGATGAGAGGTTTGACCATCACTGTCCAATCCTTGCTCATTGAGAGATGTCTTTAAATACCCTACGTTGTAAACAATAAAAGGCTTTTTCCTGCTCACGAGCCTGGAGTCAGGTGTATGTCTCTCACTCTGCTTGTGGCTACATCATCAACGTGACCACATTTGGTGCCGTGATTCGGTTGTGGAGTGTGATGAGATTTTCTCTCCTCTTTCTCTGGCTCAGGCTTTTGGTCATGGAGACCCCTCTTGCCTCAGCAGGGGACGAGTTGGTCCTCTGGCTCTGGGGGAATTTCCTGGAGAGGCGTGGGGCTTCCATCTCCCTGGTGGAACTTCAACCGCTCCTTTTATGGGCTCGGCGCCAAGGGTTTCTTCCTGAACCTGGGAGATTCTTCCTAAAGGATGAGTGGTCACTAGTGGGTGACCATCTCTGGTCCGCTCTGTCTCCATATGAGTCAGAGGTGCCGAGGCTTCTGGGGCGGTGGAAATGGGTTTGTAACCTTTTGGACAATGTTCCTAGCTCCCGAGGGTCGACGGAGGACCTTCATGGCGAAATTCCATCTCTTGTTCAGGAGATGGGCGGTGAATCTGACGGGAGTTTGGAGCTCCTGCCCCAGCTGGGGCTCCCCCGCC
>VXBI01000319.1:0-95934 GCA_013397375.1 Toxostoma redivivum | reverse complement strand
GTCTCTTAAACCGAGACAGAGGGCTCTGTGGAATTTCCTTCCATGCGTTTTTTGGGAGATGCTTAGAAAAGCAAAATGTCGATTACACTTTTAATCTATTCCATTAATTCTGTACAGCAAAGAAAAAATAAGCACGAATATGTACACAATCACACTCTAACACCAGATTTTCTTCAGTGGCATTTTAAATTTTTTTTCCCTTGCTTCTCTCAGGGAAAACTTTTTTGTATTAGAGATGTTGAACGTACAAAGAAACACTTGAAAATATATCTAAAAAAGCAAACAGTGTTTGCACAGAAAAGAACAGTAAATTGGAAAGAGAATGAATTCACTTTCTACATCAGGAAATCAATCCTCTGTTACAAACAAACAAACAAACAAACAAAACTCCCAAATTCACCAGCCAACCCCCCAAACACCATGCCACAAATTACTCAGCACTTGTTAAAGGAACTTTTGGCAGACTTTTGGATTTTTGATCTCTACTCCCTGTCAGCCTTTGTGAGTTTACAAGACTAGGCATCCTAACTGGTAAGTTTTCTTCTTTACTCTTACTTTTCAATAGTCCGTGTCAAGTCTTTTTCTTTTCTTATTTTATCTGACGTATACACCCTTCCACCTGTCAAAACTTGAATGCCTAGATAGTCTGGTGAGATAAAGACCCGAGGAAAAAAAAACATTTTGAGATAATCATGCCATAAGCTTAAATATAAGGTTTACAATAAGTATTTTTTTGCTCTAACTTCTGATTTGTATTTCTTATGGCATTTTCATCATCAAGATTTCAGAAATTTTAACAGGAACAGAGTTGGTTTAGGATTAAAATGCTGTGTACTTGAGGATGGTCATACGGATTTTATCAGTATTTTTGTTGTCTCAGTCTTCAAAGGGCTTTCTCAGAAGCTACAATAATGCAAATGCCAAAATTAAGTCTGCTGAAATTGAATTTTTCCTCCTCTATCTGTGGAAGTGCAATTACATAATAGGACAATACAAAGAAAATCCTATTCTTTAAAACTGCTTTTATTCAATTTTGCAGTTTTCCCTTCATTCCACAAAGTTCTTTTCTGATCAATGTGGGGTCACATGAAGACAATAAAAAGAACAACTCTGGAATGTGCCTTTAGCATCACTTAACTTAAGCTCTGCAGACCATATTGGTTGCCTGAAGTAGGTAATGCATTTCCCAATGAAAGCATAAAGCAGAATGGGAATGATATGCAAACTGGAAAAATCAGTAGCAGTTTAGCTTATGCAGGACTACAGATAAACAAACTGCCTTATTTGTATTCTACAGCAATAGGCTTAACCAAAAAGAAGTTGTAGGGTTTTTGGTGTATTTGTGTGCTTCTCTAAATGAAACATTTCCTAACAACACAAGTGACTAACTTAGAATGGAAAGTCTGTTGTATGTTGGTGCTGGTTCAGTTTTTGGAAGCACAGAGTAAACAAACTAAAGGCAGGAGAATTCTCATGGAATTGGAAAGTACCTTACAGCAAATGACTCTCGTGTTGAATATGTGAGTAAATGTGGATTTATACATGTGAATGTTTAAGGTAAAGAATGTTTAGGCAAAAAAAGAAAATACAAATGTGTGATATCAGTCTGTAGTTTTTTTGTCATTGAATCTACCATGATACAGTCAAAATCTAAAAATGTCTGAAGGTGTTTTTACCCAAGTCATTACTATATTTTGATACATTAATTAAATAATACATTCAAGGAATTACTGTACACTTAAACATGTTTAAGTACAGTGTAATTATTAGAAAGTCTGGATTAAAATGTCAAGCATTTAAAATTTTATTGCTTTACATTAGAATCTAGGAAAATGGGAGGACATTATATTTCTCAGCACACAAAGCAAACAGTGGTCATAAATAACAGTAATTTTTTTTTGTATTAAAACCTTACCTATTTTGTGGAAAAAGGTTAGCAAAAAAACTAGGAAGGAAGGACTGACTGCCCCTGAAAGGTTGGTACACTGCAGAAAAATTACTTCAGAGCTAGCACTCTGATGAGGTAAATGTTCTGAAAAGTGTCACACAGTGCAAAGGCAGAGAGGGGAATATATAAAAAAAAATAAGGGAAAGTCAAAAATATAAATTAAATCAGCTTTGGAAAAGTGCACCTTTAAAATACCTGTGAAATAAATTGATTTGGAGAATTGCAAGTTTTGAGAAATTTTGTGGCAAATTTTGTTGATTCTGGCATTAGCTTTTCAAACTGCTGTGCATATAATGTAGATTTAGACACCCTAGGGCTTCCTCTTTCCACAGGAATTTCACATGTGGTCAGAATGCTTAGGCACAAAAAATTGTGGAATTTTTTCTCTTTTTCTTTTCTTTTTGGTGTGTTTTGACTGTAATCCTTTATTTTTTTTTTCAGGTATGTATTACTCCTTTCAGTCCTAGAAGTATGGGAGGATAGGTGGTTCACTTTCCTTGTGTAACTAATCATAACTAATTCCTGTTCTTAGATCAAGATAATGTTTTCACTTAGCTCTCCACAGAACATGGAGAATTGTAAGATGTGAAATAAAGATGTTGTATTCAGTATGTTAAGATCTGGAAGCAAAACAGATATACACATTAACAATCACATAATTTCCTTAAAAACAAGTAACAAAAAGCAAAAGTTCACAAAATTATTGATGATGGTTCTAAATGACAGTTGTAACAGCCAACTTTTTATTAGATATGCACCTAGAATTTTGATGACTGTGTGGGCTTGCCTGATTAAAGCAACTCCTGATATAGACTGTAAGACACAGATCTGTATGGTGCTTTTTAAATGATAATAAAATAAATAAATATAGAGATTTGATTAATGAACAACTGCTCTGGTAAAGTTAATAACGATATTTTTTCAAGGCAAGGAAGTAACTTAAAATGTATCATTAATACCAATAAGTGGACAGCCCAAACAATTTTTAAAGTTTGAAAGTTTTAAATACCACAAATTATTTCTTCTACCAAAAAAAAAGTATAATTCATGAAATGTTACCCATTTTTTTCTCTTTATTGATTCATGGCTTAGATACTAAAGTTTTCATTTTTTTGCATATAGGTTTCTAATTCTTTTGAAACCCAATCAAGACAGACTGTCCAAATTTTTGGGTTTGTTGCATTCTGACATTTTGGATTTAAAATGTAATGACACTGCTTAGCCATCTAATATAATGTCTTTTTTTCATATGCTTGTTTGCTTTTGATAAATAATATTGACAGGAAACACCGCATTCAACTCAGAGTTGTATGTGCAAAACTGCCTGCAAGTAAAAACCCAAAGATTTAGAGCTAGAAAAATGAAGTAATTGTATACTAAGAAATAATAAACTAAACATCCTTGATTACACAACTCTCTAGGTGCCTTCTTCACATGCTACAGGTTGTTTGTTATTCCTTTAAAAAAACCAGGACCATGGGATGCTGTTTACATAATTATATTTTGAATTATGACTTTATTAGTTTAAACATATAGTGATATTTACATTTGTCTGTGGTGTGTTATCTTACAGAATGTCAGAGTATTGATCTGTGCTGGAGCTTTGCACTACCTAGACCAAGACAGTGGCAGAAAATGAGTGATTACCATGCTGCAATTCTTAAAAAAAAAAAAATAAAAAAAAAATTAAAAAAATTAAAAATTACCCAAAGGAACCAGTCATGTGCTCAGCTGAGTAGAGGATGAGATCTTTGTTAATTTCAGAAATGAAGGTAAAAGCCTTGTCTGGTGACTGCAAAATTAGACTTCATGAGTTATTATTTTTCTTGTATTGTAAAATGAAAATTAACTATGCAAATAATCTCATAGTCTCAGATTCCTGGGTCAAAGTTAATGACAGAGAATGCATTCAACATTTTTATCTGTATGTCAGACAACTTTTCTCTCACTCACTTTATTCTATGATGTAATCCAACATTTAATCCATCACAAACTGAGAAAGGTGGATTTATTTAAAGGAGCAAGTAGGAAGAACAAGAAACTAGATACCAGATTGCAAACAACATCAACCGCTTACCCAGACATGGGCTGGAAATAGTTCAAATGATTGCAGTGAAACTGAAGATGGTCAGTGTAAAATCTGTGACCCAATCAGAGTAAAATATCACAACACCACTTGGCTAAATCATTTGTAGGCTGTAACATCAAGACCTGGATGAATGGAAGAGACTGTGGCTGTGAACTGGAGATTCATCCCCTTCAGGCTTGCATGGAATTCTAGACTTCTGCAGTGATATTTGCCAGTCTCAACTATGTAATGCAAGGAAGGAAGACAAATGTCTGTCTCTGTCTTTCTACTGAATGTGGTGACATGCAAATACCCATTCTCATTTTCTCTGTCATGTTTGCTGACTGTGGGTGGGCTGGCCTGGCTTTGAGAGCAGCTAGCACTCATCCATCCTGGTGCTGGCTGGTGACTCATATAGCAGAGCACAGTGAAGTGTCCTACCAAGTCATGAGTAGGAGATGATAGCAATCACAGGCTGTGACAGCAGATCTTCTCAGTGGTGGCCAAGACCACATCAAAACTGACAGAGAATATTGAATTCAGATCAAAGTCTACCCATGCTTGTGTTGCAGTCATGGATGAATCAGAAAGATACCTGAAGGAGTCCTCAAAACTCCAGTACAAACACTCTGGCTGAGAGTTTTACATCTTCTGTCACTGTGGTGCAGGAGTGTAGAACAATATTTTCTCATAGCTTGAAATCACCACAAAACTCAACAATCTTTGTCCCAGAATAAGGTACTACTCTTTGAATTTGTCTTTTCTACTCTAAATACATTGCAAAATATAAATTAAAGATTAATAGTACTTTTCCCCAGCACAAAACATTGTAAATATCCAAGCTGTCATTCTATCCATGGTGCTGTCCCAAGAGAATTAACAAGTGCCATACAAGTAGTGCAGTCTGGTGTAAACCCCTCCACCAAAGGAGAGAGATGCAGCCTCACTCTGTCATTCCCTGGTGAGTTGGCTGGGCAGGCCCTGTCTCTGTCATCATTTGACACAGAAGTGTTATTGCTGTCATAAACAGAGTGCTCAGGAATGTCTGTAGATAGCAATTTGGGGATGGATGTTTTTTCTGTACTGGTTTACACCGTGGCCACACTAATGAGATGTTCTTAACTGCCTGAAAGCTGGAAGAGTTGTGGCAGCACACAGAAGTGGTGAATAATGATAAGAAGCATCAAGTCTGTCAAACAAAAGCAAATTTGAGTACAGGTTACAATTACAAAAGGCTGGCATGCAGAATAAGCCTTGCTAGCTCTCATTTGATAAGTAAACCAAACATTCATGCTTATAAATCTTATTAGAATTAGTTGTGTCTTACTGGTGACTGAAAGAAGCTAAATGCTATTATAATGGGACCCGCTAAGACTCACTTCCAAACTATGTTTTATTGCATTTTGAAATAGCTTGTATTAAGCTAAACAATGAGGGATTTAATTACTTCAAAGTCTGTTGATTCATTATGAGACAATAGTTTTTAGCTCAATATTTGGCAGCTGACTCATCTCAGGATTCAGCTGGTGCCTTACATAACATAATGTGGTGATTGAGACAGCATAAATCATGCAGCACTGAATATCTGAGAAAAATACATCCACAGTTGTAAATAACAGCATGTTGCATAAAGAAAAATCAATATCAAACCAAGTATCAGTTTCCTATTCACACATAAAAAACACTGCATAAACAATTACTTTTGCTGTTGCTGTTCACAAATTTCCTTGCTATTTTTTATATCAGGATTTCTTATTGACCCTGCCATCTCATAAATAAACCAGCTGTGTTGGTAGGTAGTTTTCACTTACCAAATTAGACTTGAGCCCCTTATATTGTTTCACCTGCTGTTATAATTAGGCCCAGGAGAAAAGAAAGGCAGCTGTTTTACCTCTCTCTCATTGTGTCATCTTATTTGTATTAGAACTGAAAAAATCCCTTCGGTTGCAAAGTGTTGTTCTGTAGCAGAAACCAGCAGAGTCATTAGGCTGAACAGAGACTGACCCTTTTCCTTCTGTGTCCTGACTTTTCATGACTCCACATTTATTATGATTTAAAATGTATGTGGTGCTTGCTTCCTGCTCTGCTCGAAACCAAATCCGTTTGAACCATATGGAAGGATGCTAGAATAATGACATGAGTTCATCTTAGATTGCATTCCATTAGGGAATTTTACGCCAGAGTGTTTCTTAAATGAAGAGATATGAGAAAAAAAAATATAATTTTATGCCACAGCTAAGGAATGCACTGATAGAACCTGAAACCCATGCTTTAGTTGTTGAAGCTACATTTTCATGTTAGCTGTAGGCTAAAATCCCTGGCTATCCTCTCTGTCCATGTGCTGGCTCTCACTCTGGTGCTAATAGTGAGCCTGGAAAGGGAAATGGAGGAGGGCTGGCAGGGCAAGAGGAGACCTAGAATGTGTTTGACTTCTCCCCTGCAGGCAAAATATGCCCAGCTGGACTGACTCCCATGACTGCACACAGACAGAGTGTCTATCAAAGAAGTCTTCATTTATTACCCTTCATTTTAGCAAACCCTGGGGCACAGTACCTGCCTCTGCCTTGTGTAAACTCTGTGCTACTCATCCATGGGTAATGGAAAGAAAGACACATCTCTGCTGGTGTATTTCCAAGACCTGCTGTAATATAAATGCATAGCAGATTAAATAGAACAAGGAATATTAAGCACAACGGTTTGGTACCAAATCACAAATTAATTAGCCCTCATAATCTGTAACAATTTTTTCAATTGCCAATAACCTCTACTTTACTTCACTTGTGGTATCTTCTTGCCTCTTGCAAAATCACATGGAAAATTAAAGAGATGCTCTGCTGGCCAAATTATGACCTCTGTCTTTGCTTTGAGGTGTCATATATTTACTGCTTAAACAGTAATGACTCATTAACAGACTGAGATGTACACTGATGGTGAAATCCAACATCTTCATAAGCCATAAAGTTGTCAAAAAATCTTTTCCAAACCAGGTTATTTCTAGCACTATATTAATTTTCATTTTCAATACATATTCCTACATTGAAGAGATTTGACAAATCTACCTTTGAAAGTTTTGATGACTTCCCAAATTGGCATATGAATGCCTATAATTTCTGATTTATGCCCTAAAGTTGAACAATCCCTCAAAATACAAAAGTAAAAAACTATCTGTGGTAATTTATCATAGTCTGTGTGTTTGAAACTGTGCGTGAACAAAAAATTTAGAAGCCTTGATTTATTATGACATCTTTTTCAGCTACATTGTCAGACAAAGTGCTCTTAAAATGAGAAAATACTACTCTCAGCTACCTTGTTTTAACTTTATCAAAAGGTGGAAAAGTTGCTATTAATGATTCTCAATGACCCAAAGTGTAACAAACATTATTGCTGTGCTTCATTGTGTTAAAATAAGAAAATGTTTTGTAATATATTTTACTTGAACTAATTTTCTTGTGGTGGCTGTGTTTGCAAGGTAACTGTTAAAATATCAATAGGCATTAAGGCATAGACCTCAAAAATGCAGAGCACAAAAATGTCTCACTAAAGTCAGCAGCAAAGATGGGTAGTTGGGATCTGTGGGAATCTCTCAGCCCTGGAACCCATTCATGGCTTTTTTTTGGTGTGGAATCCACACGGAAAGGTATTAAATGTGGAAGCAGTGCCAAATGCCCTCTGATGTGAAAAGTAACAGAGAATCAGGTTCAACAAGCTCTTTCCTGGTGTATTTAAAATGTGCACAGATACATGCAGGCTGACAGGGGTCTCCTGCAGAAGGGCCTGACACTGAGTGCCAGAGGGAGAAGCAGAAGGGTCTGTGAGCAGCCTGAGCTCAGCCTGCTTTTATGGCAGTTTACCCATGCAGTGGTAAGCCCCAGGCCTTCTGTGCTCGGTGGTAGCACACACAGCTGAGTCAGAAAATAGGATACACTTCAGCTGCTCCATGCCTTGTGTTCCCAGGGACAGTGTGGACATAGCCTGAATCTAAATAAAACCACGCTGTTGAGGTTTTGGGAAAGTTCCTGGGAAACAAGATATTTACCTGCTGGAAAGAATCTTAATATGACATCTACTAAACCATAAATATCAGGAGGTAGTAGAGAAGTGGGTCTCAGAATGATGTGTAAGAGACAAGCGATATTGCAGATAGGAGAAGGAAGACATGATGGTTGAGAGAATGCAGAAGGAATTTTCAATTAATGTAAAGGAATCTAAAATCCTGGAAGGCTTATTGATTACATTATGGTATTTGTGAAGAAAACTTATCATTTGTTATAAAGTGGCGAAAACCCAGCAGCAGAACTGTCTAATGCTTAAAGAAATGTCAGATTCTTAGAAAAGAAAAATGTCTTCTGCTAGAACAGGTGCTGGAAAAGAAGATGGTATTTTAGATACGTGAGGTCTTCAACAAAGGGAAATTTTGAAGTTCTTTACTATTATTGTTTATGTCTGAAGAGAACCATTATCATTTTTTTCTCCATGTATTATAAGAATAGGTGCTAAAAATGTGCTCAGTGATCATCAAAAGAAATTTAAGCCAATTAAGTGGAAAAAACAACTCTAATTTTTGGAGCAGTACTAGAAGTGAAACAGTGACATTATGATTACTTTCTTTTGGAGATGTTTTAAAAATAGTTTAGCAAACATGCAGCCTATCTATTCAAGACACATTAGTTAGTCTTTCTAGTCTTATTTGGAGAGTCACTTAGTGGTATGGTTGAACTCTGATTTTCAAAGACATGTTCATGTGAGAATTCCTTATTTTATTTTCACCTTTAACTAATAGCTGCTACTTGCTGGTTTCTGTGATTTTTGGTGCTATCAAAAGGAAGCTAAATGTTCAGTAAAAATTTAATGCTTTAATCTAAATGCAACAATTAGAATACTGTTAAATTATTTCAGGTTGTTCCCATAAACATGTGAAACACTGATAATTATGTGACCAAATCCATCAAAGTGATAAGATTCTTGGTGAGTGTCCATATTCTCATATGAAAGTCAGTATACTGCAAAGGAGGGAGTGAGCAGATTTTCACAATCAGATTTCCAGATAAAAAACCCAAACCAACAAGAAACACGACTGAGAGGCAAAAGCGAAACTCTCAACATAAAGTGAACTAGTACAGAAAATTCCAGAAGAAGATGTATCATGGAAGAAAAGCCAAAGAAAGGGTCAAAAAAGTAAGTATGTTTTCCTTTCTTTTATTTGTTTCTTAGATGAGTGCTTCTATGTTCTCTGGGGTAGAGTGGAATGCCTGAAGAGATTTCTGTTGGTGCTTGAAGAACAGCTTCTCCGTTATTTTAAGACTCCGCTCACCAATTTCATTTTGTTATTTTAAAATAAAAAAAAAAGTGTATCTTATACTGCAGATATCCTGACTGATTATAAAAAACAATCCTCAGATAGTGCAGATATAATACAACAAACTGCATATATACGTATATACACATATATATACACGAAAAAGAAAGGACCAAAATATGGATTTGTGCTCATAACGAAAACTCCTGCCTCTCTTCTGTCTTTACCAGCTCAGCCTCATGAATTTTAGGGAGATCTGCCTAAAGCCCAAGAATTTTGACTACATGTCACCATTACAAGTGAGAAAGTTCATGGAGAAAGACCTGTCAGAATGCTTTTTTCAGACCACTGTAGCATTTTGCCATGTTCCTCTGCTGAAAGCAACACAGCAATATTTGATATATGGATAAGGCACTGACAAACCTTACCTCTGTCTAGATAAATAATATATTATATCTTGAGGACTAAACTTCAGCAGCAGGTGCCAGTTTTACATCAGCAGGTACCCAAGACGTGACAGAAATGGATGTTTGCAGCAGATTCAGCCCTTTGATCAATGTCCTTCATTCCTTGCAGCTTCAGTGCAGGTCGTGTTACTTTGCTCCCTTAGCTCCATGAGAGCATGCCTGGGGTCTCACCTAGATCCCTCAGGTACAAGCCAGCTTTCAGTGAGGAAACTTCTCCCCTTCACTACATGCTAATTGGATGAAGCAGTCAGAATCACTGCTGATTTTTGATTGTCATAGAATTTTGTGATTAGGAACTGTGGTTTGTGCACAGAATTAGAGAAAATTACCATCAAGGCGGGTGTGATTTTAACCATCTTTTCCAATAAGAACCAAAAAATTAATCTTATTTTCAGTGTCAGTGTCAATTAAAGAATAGTTTTGTGTTATATACATCCCAATAACTCAAGATTATAATCTGATTACACCATTTCTCATGGCTGGTTAAAAACCCCATAGGCAGATCAGACACATACATCAGGTAGACTCAGTGTTTGCTTAACTTTCAAGAACCTCATTCAAATTTACAAGGACTGGTGTTACATGTGCCATTCCCAATTCTTTATTTGATGGTTGTTGGCACTACTGCTTTGGATTCTCTGACCCTAAAGTCTGTGTTCTGAAGCCACTGAATAATAGAAGCAAGTCTGGTGTTAGAGCAGAGACACCTGGATTCCCTGATGTGGAGACAGACATTCTAGTTTTCATCTTGTGGCTGAGGATCAAATTGGGCATGGAGAGACAGAAAGAACTGTTATGTGATGGGAAGTTGTATTTGATGTACTTATGCTACTTTGGTTTCATTCTGTACTGCAGTTTACCCATCTAAACCCAAAGCTCCAGTTTCAACTATGGAATGAAATCTTATCTCTGCATGGAATAAAATCTAATTTCTCAGCATTTTACAATACCTGTAGTTTAAGATGCTGCTTTGCATATTTTGAATAGCAACGTGGTACTTTGTGGTTTATGGTTGTTTCAGGTCATAAAGCATAATTTAGAAGTGAAATTTCATTGAGAATATTAAAGCTCAACAAATTTTTCATGGGGGAAAGAGTAGATTTTAATTTCAATTAGCCATTACTGATGTTAACATTTTATTCACTGCAGGTTATTTTGTATTTCCTCTCATATTAGCCTGTGATTGTGATCTCTCTGAGCCAATATATTAGCTTGTGTCAGACTTACTGTAATTTCTACCTTTTATGAGACAAATCTGGCTCATGGCAAAGGCTATTAGAAACGTTCTTTTCCCACTCTGCAAACCCAGAGAATTTTATACTGCTTTGTACTGCTGCTAGAACAAAGCTCCAGAGAGGCGTGAGGTGGCTTTGAGTCAATCATGCTAATTGTTTCTGTATTTTGCTAAGCTACTGCTATCTTCAGTTGCAATTAACATGACATCTGGCAAAGCACTGGGCTGGAACATTGATTATTCTAATGTTTCTCATTAGTAATCATTAATAAAAAATGAATAATTAAACCGATTATCAATTAACCTCTGGCTGAGGTTTCTGACATTATTTTTCCTCTGTAGAGACTCACAGCATGTACTGTTTAACTTGCTCCGATGTTCACTTCATCCCTCTTAGAAGATAAAATTGTATTTCATTTTACTCTGAAGCAGCATAATATGTACCCTCTGCTTCAGTATCACAACAGCCAATATGCTCTGTTCATTGAGACTGCATTTGTATTCTATTTCTGTAAGCATTGTGTGATTTCTTAAACCTAAGTGCTTACTCACAAGAGGATATAAAGATCTACTTGAGTGGGCATGGGTACGTAGACCATAAAAAGGGTGAGGAAGGGCAGCTGATAACTTGGCAGTGGTTATGCACTGCAGCCTAAGTGCTACCTCCCAGAAAGTCTCTCCCTGTGTCCAGGAGATTAGGAGGAAACATTTATTTCTTATCTGTAACACCTTTCCTGGGAGACTGCTTCTGGTGAGAAATGGCTGTGATTTTGTGATGTGTGGCTTAGCCACATGAATTTTGCTTAGCAAAATGACTCAGCTTCCTATAATTTGCTATTCTCACATATATATAACAGCTAAGGCTGCAGAAATACCATAGTGGTCCACACTGCTTATTTTTATTTTTACAAATAAAATGTAACTGGGATACATCTGCAAAGGCTAAGTACAGTGGAAGGGGGGAAAAAAGGGAAAGATTACTTGTGGTTTATTAACTTTGCCTCTTATCACTGGTATTTCTGATGATTGCATTCTCCATGAATGGTATGAACACCTGAGTAAGCACATATATATTTGTGCTTACAGTTTTTTGGCTAGAGTTAGGAGCTTGTACTTCCTGGAGTAAAGAACTGTATTTAATAACCCACAGATGATAAGCTGCCTACACAATCAGACTGCAGCTTTCATCTGTTCTTGTTAAAGATAATCTTCAGGAAGGTGATGGCCACCTGGGAAGATGTGGAGTGGGAGAGTGAACTCACTGTACCACTGAACGCCTGGGGTGCTTCAGAGCACACTTAAGACAGATCTGCCTTCTGTCAACCTGAGAACAATCTCTGTGAGCACAACTGTGTGGCACAAGTCTATGACTGCTCTGAACTACACTATGTTCCTCTTGCCCTAAGGGATTGTAGGAATTCAGACTATTCCCAAATATACCCCTCTAATTGGTTTCAAAAGGAATTCATGACAAATGAGAAGCTTTTCTAATGTTTGTCCAGTACCCACCTATTATACCAGATTATTATCTTGGACCTAGCTATTATGGCTTTTGAGGAGTTTTGAAAAGGAAGAACAAATAAATCTTTAGCCAGAATCTAAATGTTGAAAGGCTGAAAAGACAGCTGTCAGAGAAATACTGACTTGTTAAGCTGCTGTGCATGGCTGAGTTTGAAATGTCAGTGGAAAACTATTCCTCTTTTCTGCTCATGGATGAGGAGTGATGATCTGCTACTGAGTCACAACTGCTGGGAAGATGGTACAATGAGTAAGGAGCTTAAATTTCTCTTCAGAAGCTGGGCTGACTGCTTTACACATGAGCAGGCACAACCCAAAGTGACTGAGCTTTAGGAAAATGGATGAGTTCTGAGATTTTCTTAAATCTTCTACAAAATTCAAGAGTTAGGTCCTTAAAGATATTAGAAAGAGGACCTCCAAAACTACCTCACCATAGACTAATTAAATGCTCCTGTGTAGCATTGCTACATGTAGATGTGGCACTTAGGGGCATAGTTTAGTGGACTTGGCAGAGCTGGGTTTATTACTGAATACAATAATCTTTTCCAGCCAAAGATTCTATGATTCTGGGATTCAGGTGCAAACCAGCATAGAGAAACTGGCCATTTCACTTGCCATTTCTAAAGCACCAAGCAAACAAAAAAAAAGAAAGAAGTTTTGCCCACCATTTTCAAATCTAGTATGCCTAAGAAATATGAATCAAACTCCTGTAACTAGAAACATATGCAGAGCCACAGGCTTTACTTTGTCAGAGAAAACTGAGAATCAATGTTAACCTGTGCACAATTCTTCAGGTTGCTAAATGCCTGATGTCTGAGGCTCTTTTTTGTCCTTAAAACTTCTTATTTGTCAAAGAGTAAATTACAAACTCCTGAACATATTTAACCTGAATACTGAATNAAAAACCCCACCCCCTCAAAGCCCCCCAAAACCAAAAAACAAAACAAACAAACAAGCAAAAAGCTCAACCCCCCCACCCCTACCACCCCCCAGTATTAATTACCTCTATTTTCTTCAGGAAGGAATTATTTTTTTCCCCTAGAAATTCCTCCTTTCTAAATATGGTTAAATTACCACACTCTTTTTCTGGTAAATGTTAGGGCTCTTCTGCATCTCTGCTATAAGATATGAATCAATACAACTCATGTAAAAGTGCTTTTTCTTTAAAAGTACTCAGTGACTAATTTACATGAGATATTTCAGGCTGTGGAATTTTTATGAAGAATCTGTTAAGCTTTGTGCTGACATTTGATTAATCACTTGTTTTTAACAAGAATATTGGCTAATTCTGTCAATGTGACAAAAGATGTGGTCAAATATTGATGCCACTGTTGGTGCAAAAAAACTCTTAAACCATTTAATGATCAAGTGAAAGAAACGAGTATATCTTAAACTATATTACTTCCATCTAAACCAGACATATAATGAGTGAAATATGGTCAAATGTCTCATTTTGAAATGCATTTTATTTCCTTTGTTCTATAGGAACTTTAAGACATATACAGCAAATAGATCTGCAGAATAGGTCTATAGAATCTGAAGTTCCTGGCATGTAACAGGATAATAATGTCTCTAATTGGGCAAACGGTGAGTATCTACTTTTGAAAAGAGTTCAGGAGGCCAGAATGTCCAAATGTTATTATACCTGAATAGAAATGACTGTGTCCCATTTTGAAATTGTGTAAATGGCTACAGAGCATGCAAAGTAGAAATCTGGCACATTTTAGTCATGTCTCTTCTGCTCAGCCAGCTTGTAGTCATTTTGATTCATTACTTTCAGTAATCTTCAGTATTTCAATCTTTGTAGCCACCTCAGGAATACAGCTCAGACTGCCTTCAGTTCTGTGTTTAATATGAAGGCCCTAACAGGATGCCATGAATGATTACAGTGACACGAGACCCTCCGGAAATGTAACGTGATGTGTTTGGCTTGCAGACATGGTTAAAGAGACTTTAACTGTCAGATGAAGCACAAAAGAAAGGAAGATAAGAGCAGTCACTCTGCCTCTCCAAATGATGGTTAAACAGAAAAAAATATTGCTAATCTTGTGAAAGGAATTTGTTTATTTCTTTACAGCTTTGAGGAATGAGTTGAGTGACTAAAATCCTGTATCACGGCAGGACTAAGAACACATTGATGGGGAACACAGAAGTGTGGGATTTTCCTTCTCTTTTCTTACCTTTTCCCCACCCCCTCTCTCATGCACAGGAACACATACTACCTCCTCTACCTCTCTCCACTGTTTTCTTTTTCCCCTTTTGAGGTTCTTCCTCCTATTCTACCTATTCTATTCCTATTGTATAGCTGAGGGCAGAAAAAGAGAGAATTAACCCAAGTCCCACTGGTGTATTAAACATATTAAAACTGAGTTGATACCAAATTCAATAATGAGAACAGTAAACAGAACTTCTTGCCAGAAGCTGAAATCTCAACTTTCAGCTAAAGCAAAGATAAAATAAAGTAAATAACTACCTTTCCATGATTCAATGTTAAGGGCAAAATCCTTGGTGCTGTTGTACTTTTATGGACGTTTTGCAGTCTGCAAGATACTAGTGGTATTGAATTGGATATAAAATGAACACCTCTGCATATATTATTTTAAATATTAGGGAGTGATATTTGAACAAAAGTAACGCTGAAGATGTGAAGTATCAGCAAAGTCCTGTAAAAGTATCTTTCTGAGGACATTAATAGAAAGCTTTAGTGTGTGCCTTGCATGTTGCATAAAATTACAAAAATTCAAGTAACATAAAATTGACTTATAAATTGAGCATTTTGTCCTCACACTGATGCAGAAGATGAGGGTACCATCTGAGCCGTTGAACTGGCTCTGTAAAGGTGTAGAGTGTTTCAGAAATTATGTAGAAGAGTATAAGGGAGGATCACATTCTGCTTAGTGGTTCTTCAATTTCAAGGATCAAAGAATCAAAGGTGTTTACTTTGCACCTGGGGCTTACAGCTGGAGCTGGGGGACAGGTTCAGAGCTATGTGCTTGGATCAGGAGGGAGATACTTAGACTGCTTCTGTCTGTGCTCTCACCAACAGCCGTGCTGTAGAATATGAAGTTTCATTTTTGCTTTCCTACCTTGTGTTTTGAGATGGTTTGGACGTATTTTATATTCATGGTTTTCCTAAAAATTAGGATCTTAAATCTTCACTGCATCTTAAATCCAGTGCATCCTGGTCTATGTTCTGTTGAAAGCGGTATCTACTGCTGATTTTAATGCTTTCTAAAAAGGCTGGATAATGTATAAAGTTTCTTTTTACAGTACTTTAGAATAGGAGAAAATAAAAAAAAAAGAAAAAAAAAAAGAAAGCTTTCTTTTCCTTGGTCACTTCAAAAATTCTTGTTGCTCTTTTCCAATAGCAATGACCATAGCACTACATAAACTGAGTTCCCCACAGTTTCAGATTTCCAACTTTATTCCACTGTTTACTACAGCAGCAGAGACCAACTAACACTGTTATGATCTTGTACTTGTTCATTCCAGCTCAATGAACTTAGCAGGACTGCATGGCATACTTTGTTTTTTCTGGACATATTAAGGATTGTCCATGTCTTCAGGGATTTTCATGCACATAAGGTTAAAGAACAGGAAGAACCTCTTCTATAGGCTCCATTCTTTAACACTCATGAGTCTTCTGTTAAAATAACATCTAGAAAAAAAGTTGCATTTTTCCAGAGCACTTCACAGTATGATGTAGTTATATTTGATAAAATTACATTGTTAATGCTATAAAGGCATTATTGCAGACAGGTTTTAGTCTTAGAAGAGCAATGCAAAGGAAAGTTGTGTCTTCCTGAGGGATGTAATCTGAAATAGAATGTGAAAATAGGGATTTCATACTCCATTAGATATTTTTACAGTCCTGACATAGATAATTGAAGAAATTTAAACAGCAGACTTTATACCCATATTTGAAAGGAACAATTACAGGTAATTCTCACCTGCTTTTATCTAGTGCTCCTTTTATGTATGTAAATTCTTCACTTAGACTTGGCAGAGTAGCTCTACAGATTAATGAGGAATATGAAGGATATCTAGTCTATGAATTGGATCTAGTGACTACCATTCAACTTCTTTCCCTTCTATCACTTCCTTTTCTCCACCCTTTTCCAAAGGGTTAAGTTTTGCCATTTCTAGCACTTGAATTATGTCCATGTCCCATTATGAAGCTGATCTGAGAAATATTCTTTATTTCAGCAGACCTTAATATCTGACTCCAAGTGCCTTGCAGCACAAAACGTGTGCTACTCTTAGCACTCACTAAAATGGAGTGGCACACAGGCAGAGCATCACTGCTGGGAGCTCAGGAACCTGAGCTGTGTCCACAGCACACATTGTGTCCATGCTGAGGTCTCGTGGGAAGCCCAGCAGTTGTGCAGCTTTGCAAGGTGATGCTGCAGAGGAAGGCAGATCAGAGCACTTACCTTTTCTCTCCCACTGAACCTTCCCATCTATGTAAATGATATGAGAAGAGGTGGTTAAGGCTATTGAACTTCAAAAATAAAATAATTAAAAAGTCCACCACATTCAATATCACTTGACAGTGGGAAAAGAATGGATTTTTAGGATACTTAAAGGAAGTAAAAGGTAGAAAAATTGTATATTCCAGGTTGTCTAGCAGTGCATATTTGACATCACTTTCAGTCTCATTTTATAGGGATCGAAATTCAATGCAGACAACTTTCACTGCTTTTATTCCAATGAGAGAGATCTGCAGTGAGCTCAGTGCTGTAGAATCAACAAAAATCAACATTATGGTTTCAAACACTATTCCCATGTGTATTTCAGCACAGTTGAAAAAAGGCAAACAGCTTCAGAGCCTTGAATATTGGAGTCTGAGGCTTTCCTGTCAGACTAAAATTAATTTACAGCATCAAAAGTTTATTTTCTTAAAAAACACCTACTTTCTGCAAAAAATCTTTGGATACTGTTGTGGTTTGACATTGGCCCAATGCCAGGC
Source organism: Toxostoma redivivum (assembly GCA_013397375.1). Taxonomy (NCBI): domain Eukaryota; kingdom Metazoa; phylum Chordata; class Aves; order Passeriformes; family Mimidae; genus Toxostoma; species Toxostoma redivivum. The sequence goes on along the minus strand of VXBI01000319.1, from coordinate 78,434 downwards.
ACCCAGGAGTGATACCCAAAACTGGGCCATGCCACACCAATACAGATATGTAACAGAAAACTCACTGAAACCCACTCTATCCCCTCTCCCACAAAAGAAAAAAAATCTGTATCTATCTAAATCCTTAGAGAAAGAGGTAGGTTAAATGAAAAAATTGTGAAGATTTTATGCAGGCTGTGCTAGTGTCCTAGCTAAAGCCAGGCTGGGATCCACTTGGATTAGTCCTCATGAGTTAGTTATTTATAGACAGAAGTTCCTTGAAAAAAGGAAATAAAAGAGCTGTCGAATCACTTAAATTAATCGATGTTGTATTTAAATTTCTAATATTACTTTCTGTCATGTATGCCAGTCTCATTCCAACCAAGGGAAGAGACAAGGAAAAATAGCAAAAAGAAGTACCTGTTTCTTAGTTATTTTCTAGGTAAGTAGTTTTTATCTATTCATTCAAGTGTTACATATTTATTGCAACTTGATACATGATCTAAGCCTCACAAGTAAAACAGAGTAACTTTATTTCATTATGTCTGCTTCTCAAGATGAGACAGCCAAAATTGATTAAGTTTCAGAATTAATATCAATCCCATCCCTAGCTGTCACATACACAGTGACTCTGGGAAAGCATGTTCCACACCAGACTAGAAAAGTAATTAGGGAAATACAGAATATTCTATTTTTCTGTCCTATATGACTGCTGCCATTTTTAGAATGTTTAGTGAAGCACGCCACATACTCTGTGAAACAAACAGCTCTTTTTAAAATATTCTATATCTATTCCCTGTACAGTTATGCTTGAAGAAAATTCTGAAAACAAATTTCATTTGGTAGGAAGTAGATGACTCATAATTTGCAGTGTTTCGTACTGCATATTTGCAGAGGGTTGAACCACAAAAGCTGTGTTACTGTATGGCATAATAGACACCTCTCAACCTACACTGCCACCTACTCTAAATATGCAAATATTTGTTTTAAAATTATTGTTATTCTAATGAAAATAAAACTTCTCTGTAACATTAGCAACAAACATTAAAGCACAAGCAGAAGCACAACAAATGTGAAATGTAGAATTATAAAAACGTCGTGCAACCTGCAGCAAAAATAATCTTCATTTCACTAGCCTATTTAAAACCATGGATCAATGCCTTCACTGAATTTGGAGAAATTGTTGTTAGGCTAGATGATATTTACAAATATAGAGATCCTCGCAGAGGAGGAAGTCTTTGGAAGTAGTTAAGGAGTGTGCAGACTTTATGAAGCATTTTTCTCATGGTTTGCAATAACAGCATTGGCTCTGATTTAGAAATCTCATGAGATTGCTTATTCCAGCTCTTCATATGAGATTACCATTACCCTTCTAATTTTATAGAAAAGGAAAGCACACAAAATTTCAGCAATTTGGGTACTGCACTTGTGCAAAGGGTAGAACAATTTTCATGCCTTGACAACAGGAGCTTTCTTTGATTTTTCTAAATAAAGCTGAAGTTCTTCTGCTACCATTGATCAAATCTTCTACAGCATTTTCTTCTTTTTTCCTAAGTCTCACTGCATGCCCTAACCCATCCCTGAAACTGTCTTCAGTAAGAGTAATTTTCTTTCATCTTCTATCTGTCCTGGGCTTCATCAAAAGTAGAGTGGCCAGCAGATTGAGGGAGTTGATTCTGCATGGCCAGGCTTTGGTAATGGTGGAGCTGCAGGGAGAAGCTGCCAGAAGTTTCCTCTGTGTCTGGCAGAGCCAATGCCAGATGGCTCCAAGGCTGGGACAATTGTAGGTGGTGGTAACACCTCTGTGATAATAGATTTGAGAAGAAAAGAGACTTACTGCACAGATGTAATTGTGGTCAGAGAAGAGCAGGGTGAGGACATGTGAGAGGAACAACTGTGGGGACACCAAGGTCAGTGCAGAAGGAGGAGCAGGAGCTGCTCCAGGGAGCAGAACTGAGATTCCTCTGCAGCCCAAGGAGCAGCCCATGGAGGGCACAGGGATGCAGAGATCCACCCACAGCCCATCGAGGATGGAGCAGGTGGATGCCTGAGGGGAGGCTGTGAGCTTGTGGGAGGTTCATGATGGAACTGGCTCCAGGCAGGTTTCCTGGTAGGACTTGTGACCTTGTGGAGGACCCACACTGGAGCAGGCTGTGCCTGAACACTGAACCCTGTGGAAGAGTGATCCAAATTGCAGCAGTTTGTGGAGGACTGTTGCTTGTGGGGTGGACTTATGTTAGAGAGGGGAGGAGCTCTCTGTAAGCAGTGGAGGAAACAACCTGTGATGAACCTCCATTCCCATTTCCCTGCACTGCTGGGGTAGACGTGGGAAAGAGGGAAAGGTGCATGGAAGGGATTTTAAAGTTCTTATTTTACTTCTCATTATCCTACTCTGATTTTGTGAGTAATAAATTCAATTAATATCACTAATTGGAGCCTGTTCTGCCCATGATGGTGTTTGGTGAGTGATCTGTCCCAGTCCGTAGCTCAGCTCACGAATCCCTTGTTGTATTTTCTCTCCTCCGTCCAGCTGTGGAGAGGAATGACAGAGTGGTTTTGGTAGGTGCCTGGCATCCAGCCAGGCTCAGCACACTACAACTCCTCTCAGCTGAGACCCCATTTAGAGTATTGCATCCAGCTCTGTGATCCTCAGCACAAGAAAGACATGAACATGTTGGAGCAATTCCAGAGGAGGGCCACCAAGGTATTTAGACCTCTTGTAGGAGGATGGGCTGAGAGAATGAAGCCTGGAAAAGACAAGATATCAAGGTAACCTACAAGCCATACAGGACCTGGAGGCAAACCATGAAAAAAATAAAGAGGGACTTTTTACAAGAACATGTAGTCACAGGACAAATGGGTGGATTGAATCTAAAAGAGGGTAGATTTAGATTAGATATTTGGAGGAAGCCAGTTCTTTGCAGTGTAGTTGGTGAGACACTGACACAGGATGCCCAGAGAAGCTGTGGATGACACATCCCTGGAGGTGCTCAAGGTCACACTAGATGGAGCTCTGGGAACCTAGCCTCCCCTTAGCAGAGGAGTTGGTATGAGATAGTCTTTAAGGTCCTTTCCAACCCAAACCATTCTATGATTCTGTGATCTTTCATTCACATTAATAAAAAACAGACAAATACAGCAGCTCTTGGGACGTTGAGGAAAAGCTACAGTTTCTGGCAATAAGCTTTTGAAATCTAACAAGAAGATACAATCTACTAATCCAGCTGTTGCATCTACTGTAAAATAAAAACTTTTCAAGAGCCTCTTAAACTTGAATAAATCATGCTCTAATGACAATCATGCACGAGTCATGATCTAAAAATAATTACCATTTTTTTTCCTCTATGGGAAATATCTATAATTCTCCTCTTCTAATAATGACTTGCTGCTATTTTTGATGGCATGAACAGTGCTGAGCTAAAAGGTAGCAAGATGCATTTTTCCTGAATATTTACTCACTTTGTCTTTAGAAATATTCAGAGTATAATTGCTTGCAAGATCCCTCAAGTGCCAATTTCAATGCAAATTGTGAGCTGTGCAATAGTAGAAATATCAAGAACACAGACTTATAACTGAAGCAATGTGTCTGGATTGTTCCTTCTCTATTTTAATTTTTCACATTCTATTCCATTTTCAAGTAGAATTTTAGTTTTTATATAAAATCTGTCTGAATTGAAAAAAGCAGAAATATCTCTGATTAAGGAATGTGCTATTGGGAGCTACTTAACAAGCAAAGACTGAGGGCTCTAATCTTCTACTTTGTGTTTCCTGAAAGCATTACCACTCCCAATTCCCATCTCCCAAAGCCTTTTGAATTCCTCATTCCTTGCATATAAAGGAGATTCTATATGTTCCTCAGAAGATTAGCCTTACATAAACAAACTCATAAAAACTTAATAATATATTTTGTTCTTTCATTCTTTAGCTTTTCTGTAATCAAGCATTTTTTAATAAAAAGCTTCCTACACTCTCTCTAATTTTTTTTGCTTTAATTTCACCACACTCTTTCTGATCACAGGTGTTTGAGGCATATGCTACCATCTCATAAGGAAGATAAAATACTTATGTGAAGTGATTAAGATAGCTAATGCTTGTATCCTGTAGGAATTTTTTTCCTGACAAACATTTGTTGTGTGAGCAACTTTCCTGCTATTTTGAGTTCTGTTTTTGTCTGCCTTTTTTTATACTCTATCTGATTTTCCCTGTAATTGTCCTGTATAGCCTATGTCACAAAAAATTTGCCCTGAATAAGAGTTTTACAGACCTCAGAAATTATGCTATCTCTATTCATTTCATTGCATGAATGTATTTTACTTCAGCCTTGTGTCAGGGTCTTTTTTATCTTTGTTCTGATTTTTTTAGTAATAATCAAAGATAAGACTGGCTGGAGATTACCTGCCAGAGAAAAACATATTTACTGAATGCAGAGGAAAAACAAAAGCCAATCTTCTTGCCTTAGGAAGGTGAGGAAAGGGGTTCTGGAGTTCTTTTCCCTTCTGGCTCCTAGTTTTGGGCTCTGTTAGCCTGGACTATGCCTTTTCCTTTCCTGTCTCCCCAGTGAGGCCTGAATTACCTTCCTGTTCAAAGAACTCTCTTCCTTCTTTCCATACCAGACCTACTCATACAGTAGTTATGAGTTAAAGAGGAAAGCCCTAGCTTCAATGAAGGTGCTTAAAGGCATTTACTCAGGTTGAAAATGGCCAAAGGTTAAATGCTTCAGAAGGTCAAGAGTAAGAAGACCCAGAGGTGTGAATCCTGATTATTTTTGTAAACAAAACTCCTTCTGTGTGTGTGAGAGAGACAGTAAACAGAAAAGCCAGGTAGAACACAGAGCAGTCTGAAACACAATTTTATTTTAATGTGCATGCCCACAGTGAGCCATGGGATAGGGAAATGGAGACTGTTGAGTATATTACTTTGCTGAGAAATTGAGAGGGTTTTTGGACAGGAAATTCAGTCCTTTAAAACATATATTTCAGAACCCAATGGAAATGAAAAGGCCATGCCCTGCAGATGCACACATTTCCTGTCACAGATGACAGCTGGTTCCTGATGGGAATTCATTCCCAGTGGGAAAAATGGTCAGTTAGTGTGGAGGGGAGTGCCACGAAGCTAGTCTGCAATGCCATATATTTTAGGACAAAGCATGTAAGATAATCAGCATCCAGTTTAGGAAAACTAGGTAAATAAAAGAAAAACATTACCAAAGCTACATTAGGTCAGAAACTTCTCACCATGAGCAGCTGAGGGAGCTGGGGGTGTGAAGCCTGGAGTAAGGAGTCTCAAGGAAGACTCATTGTCCACTACAACTGACTGAAAGGTGGTGGTGGTGATACCTAAATTTATTTTATTTTCTTTTTAGTTCTTTATATATTTTTCATATATTTGTAACTGTGCAGATTTTTAAACTATAATTGTATGGTTTCTAGTGCTTTTCCTGCCCTTTCTCACAATAAGCTAACGTTTACTAGAGCATTCTTGAAATCCTGTTTAGTCTTGTTCTTAAGAAGAGAATTCCTGACAAGAACATCTGTTTTCCTCTAGAACATAGGAGACATAAAAAGAAATGGAGCAAAGAAACCCCTGGACCAACTCCGAGGGGCAGACCGAAGGGTGGATTACTGGGGCAACTGACCTCCTGTTGGATATACCTGCCAGATAACTAATTATTTAACCTTAAAAAAGCTGTAAAAATCCTTTATCACACATGTGCATAGACACATTTATGCACCTGGAGGCTTTCATTAAAAAATTGATTTTTTATCTTACCACTTTAACTCTGTTGCAAGTTTTGTCTTTTGAATCGCAGCAACAGCAGCAAGGAATTGGCCTCTTCTTCCAGGAAACTGGACAAGAGGAAATAACCTCAGGAGCTCAGGGGAGCTCAGGCTGGACCTCAGACAGAATTTCTTCACTGACAGGGTGGTTAGGCATTGGGATGGGCTGCCCTGGGAATGGTAGAGCTACTGCTCCTGGAACTGTTCAAGAAATTACTGGATGTGGCACTCAGTGCTAAGGTTTAGTTGATGTGAAGGTGTTTGGCCAAAGGTTGGACTCAATAATCTTGGAAGTCTTTTCCAACCTAAATGATTCTATGATGTCTCCATCCCTTCTTTTTTTTTTTCTCCTTTTTTTTTGTTTTAAAAGGCTTATTTCAATGGAGCCACAAGTGCCCCACCCCTCCTTTGTTTTCATTTAAGCCTTGTTCCTAAAACAAAGTATTTTGATACGTCATGAAGACTTAAATCGTATTTCTATTTACATTGAGATTTTGTGACAAAAGAATACATTTTATGAAATATTTGAAGGGATTAAAAAGTTATTGAGTATGCAAGTGGTAAAAAAATACAAAATATGTAAAAGGAATTATTAGTTATATAGTTATTTCTGCAAAGTCAGGTCTGAATGCAGGTAATAAGAGTCTTGAAAAAGACACAGGAGGGGTTAAGGTACTGGATATCTCTTCTTGCCGTCTCTTAAGAATTAATGTGCAAAAGAAATCTGTAAGTTGATTTTAATGGTGTGTTTTGGATAACTTCCTATAAAATATATATGGCCTGCATTGTGCACTATATCATTAAACCATAGTACTTTATAGCAAAGATATTTTTGCAAGAGCCAACCTGCAATTCAACCATAACTACAGTATTTAATTCTTAGTGTATAAATACATTCTTTATGAAACATGCAATTCTAATTTAGAATTTTAAAAGGACTGATTAAATGCACACTGAAATCAACAAATAAAAATCTTTGTCTGCAAGCACTGGGCTTTACTGCAGTTTAGGCAAAAATGTTAAGAACAAATAACATTTTTTATATGTTATGTGCTTTAGGACCACTCCACATCTTTTGAAACAATGTTGTGGAAGAGACAACACATTTTTTGAAAGACTGAGTATGCATCTGGGAGGGTCTCATATGACACAACTTTAAATGAACTGCTAGAAAAATAAAATGACAGTCCATAAATAGAAGCTGGCATGCTGCAGCAGCATAATAATTCTTCCCTTTGGTATTCTGGACAAAGAAGACAAAGCCAATTCAATCTGCACTACACTGCATTATGGCACATTACATCCATTATTCCAAACAAGCTTGATTAAAATGTAATTAATGTGATGTTAGCTTGGTAGTAATGTCTCATGAATAAGATATTTTATATTGTTTACTAGTACATAGTTTTTGTTTGTAATGCGTATCGCAAATATACTTGATCAGTTTTTTTGTATTTATTTAAATTTGTTCCACTTTCTACTTTTACTGGTAAGTATATGTTGTGTTCTCATCTTCATTATTTGAGATCCAATCTCTATGACTAGTCTCAGAGAAAAGATGAGTCCAGGAAGACTGGATAGTCTCCAAGAAGGAAATCTTAAAGGCTCAGGAGCAGGCCATCCCCACAGGCTGAAGAAAAGATGTTGGGGAAGACTGGCCCAGCTGACTGTAACTCAGGAATAAAAGGACAGTATATGACCTTTGGAAGATGGAACATGCACGAGCTTATGCAGGAAGAAAAACAGAGGGGCCAAAGTCCAAATAGAAATTAATCTGACTAGTGCTGTAAAGACAATAAAAACATTTCTATAAGTATTATAGAAATTAAAGGATGGCTAAGAAGAGTCTTCATCTTTTGTTGGATGTAGCAGCAAACATAGTGCCAAGGGAGGTGGAGGAAGGAGCTAGGTACTCAATGAAAGTCCTGCTTGAGTAACCTGATCTACTAGGAGATGACCCACTGAGTGGATGAGGGAGAGGGTATGGCTGTGATCTGCCTTTAGTAAAGCTCTGACAATGTTTCCTGCAGCATCCTCCTGGAGAAATTGGCTGCTGGTGGCTTGGACAGGTGCTCTCTTCACATGGTAAAGCCCTGTCTGGATGGCCAGGCCTAGAGGGTGGTGGGGATGGGGTCAGTCCTGCTGCTGACTGGTCCCCAGTGGTGCTCCCCAGGGCTCAGCACTGGGGCTGGTCCTGTTTCAAATCTTTATCAAGATGAGGGGATCGAGGGGACTGGGACACAATGACAAGAAGAGCAGGGCATGTATTAAGGGCTGACAGAATGACAGAATTCTAGAATGCTTTGGGTGAAACGGACCTTTAAAGGTCCTGTGGTCCAAACCCATGCCATGGGCAGGGACATCTTTTAACCTAGATCAGAAGTCTGGGTAGATGATGTGATTGTCAGTCAGTAGATGCAGAATCTTATCAAATACAAGGGTGGCAGAGAACTCTGAAAACACAGAATTGCACATACTGAGCTCTTGGTATTTGAGAAGTGCACAAGTGTGACTTAATTTGTAATAAATATGCATTTTCCTTTATTTAAATACTTCACTGACCTCTAGTACTATAATGTTAAGATATTTAATCTACAGAGAAAAAAATATTAAAAAAAGGTTTTACAAAAAACCCTATGAATTATAGAAGATCTATAATTCAGGCAAAACAATCTTCAGTGTATTCAGATGCATAAATATGAGAGGATTTAAAATGTTTTTTTTGACTATTTATTTTTGCTTATAGTGAAGGCTCCATTTAGCTGAGGTAAGATCTTTACAGCTAATTTTAGGAAGCCCAAAATTAGATTTTCCAATCATTATGAATTCCAATACTTTGTATAATTTAGTGCTATATATCATTCTCACATAAAATTCATAACTCTGAACTTGCAGTTGTTTTATTTTCCTTTTTACCCAAAATATCTGAGGCCCTATGATATAAGAAAATGATGACTCAAAAACTGTGAAGTCTAAAAAAAGAATTGCTCTCATTTGTTCTTGTTTGGGAAAACTTTTATAGGAAAATATACTTCAGGATTTGTCCAAGGTCCCTGTACAATCATCTATCATGAAGGTCAGAAAACCAAATTCTATTCTGTTCTTGGTACGATCTAAAAGGAAAAAAAGACACATTCATATTTAAAAGATATTTAGTCCATTTGGAAATGTTCTGTACAAATACACTTCCTAAATGAATAATACCTAGTAATAATATCTCTCCATCTCAAATATCACATTAATTATCACATACAGCAATTTCAAAGCTTTTTCTGTATCCTTTGATAAATGCTGACTTTTGACAGTTGAATTAGGAAGTGCTTTGATAAAAGTTAGCTGGCTTTGAGAAGTGAGTTTTTTGATAAGCTTATTGTTCCATTATTATATTCTCCCTCTGCCTTAATTCTCTTGTGACCATTGATTTACATAAAAAATTTGCTGCTGGTTCAGAATTCTCATCTTATGACTGGTAGAAGAATGCCATACAACCTAGATTACATTATACATGAGAGAGGTATGAAATTTCTTTACATGAGAAATAGAACAGAAGAGAATTACTATACTGCAGTACTACATCATTATGGCACCCAGACCTAAAGGACAAGGCAGATGATGAAGGCAGCTGTGTTAATGCACTGGGTCTGGGTGTGGGTGTCTGTGTAAAGCAAATTTCAATTCTAATATTAAATACATTGATTGCTCAGTGCTTTAAAAATGCTTTACACAAAAGAAACAGGTATTTTGATATGATCAGCTGTTGATGACAAATTATATTCATAGCTGATATGATTTATGGTGTCTGGCAAATCAAAACTTACATTTGATGTTGAATGTATTTTTGTCCTTGCCCTTTCAGCAGCATAATTGGAGATTACTTAAATGTCAACTTACACTTAAATATAAGTCTGAACATTTACAGTCCTCTCATTTTGTGCTTATTTGGCTTGGGAAAAAATTATTTGCTATGAAGCTTGAGAAATAGTCTAACAAGACATAGAAACTTTTTATTAACTGGGTATAAAAAATTAGCCCTTGAATAGGAATGACCGTTTTGGCTTTTAAATGAAACTATGCCTAAAAAATTAGTTGCCAGTGAGGTCCTCAATCAGTGATCATTGTGTCTTCTTGTAGGAGAATGCTGGGTTTCTTCAAGGGCTTGTAACTCCCACCTGAGATCACATTAAGGAAATTTGATTGATAATGCCACTGGTGACCTTCTATATCAAAGTATTCTGTGGAGGAAAACAATTTAAATAATATAAGATCCTTAGAGCATCCTAAAAGGCTGGACAAAACTAAAATGACTTGTCCCAGATTTTGCTGTTAAAGAAACAAAATAGGAGGAACAAAATGTATTTTGTTTTCTTGTCTGATGAGAGCAATATTCACTTTTGATGGTGGAGAAGAGATCTGTGGCAGGGTGGTGAGCAGAGTGCTAAGACTGCAAGTGGAGATCTCTCCCTCGCTGTCTTAAGTTGTGCAAACTTCCCACTCCAAGAAATTACTCTAAAGCATGGGACCTTCCTGAAACACCACCCAGGAGAACTGACTCCTCAGCTGGCTGATAGGCTTGATGCCAGATGAAAGGAAAGACATGAGGAAGGCTGAGTAAAGTTCGGTGTTGTAATGGCAGCAGCAGCCTAAGCCTGTGGAGTCTGTGGCTGCCTGTTCTGCCCATACCCACCACCACTTGTACTTACACAGCCACAGGTCTATACAAATACATTTCTGTGTGGGTAGCATTAACTACCTCTATAATGTGCCCCAATTCAGAAGACTGAAGTAAGAACTAACAGCTACAGAAATTTGATCTTTGGAAAATGGCATATCCTGTTCACTGATGCCTCTGAAACCCCTAGACCAAATATCTTCTCTAATGAATACACCGAGCGAAAAATACATGGAAAATAGCAAAGGATTAAGAGTGACATTAAAATGAAATAAAGATCCTCAGATTTAGGTTAAGGTCAAGAATAATCCTTTCAAGGGTTTATGTCATATTTGTCTGCTTTTGTTAAAATTTTAGTCATCTGAGGCAGGGATTGGATGGACGAGAGTGGACAATTTGGAATGATGTTGGAAAGGTCACCTTTCAGCAGCAGATTGTGGGTTTATCCTTCTAAATAACTATTTTAGTATTTGTGAATGTGCTTAAGAAATTGAAAGTTTATGTTTTAAAAGAGTCAGTGGAAAACAAAATTAAATAAACACAGATTCTCACATAATTGAACTCAGATCTGAAGATTTTCAAGAAATAAATCCCAAATGAAGAGCCTTGGATGGACTGGGGAGATTATACATTTGGTAGAAATTCAAGGCAACAATAAAAAGGTGCTCTCAGGCTTAATAAGGCAGAACTACTGAAACAGTACCTTCAAATGTAGCAGAGTATATTTAGCAGTGCTTAATATTTTCAAGTTCATGATTTATTGGTTGAACCACAGTTGATGACATTTGTGCAGCTCAATAGCTTTTCAAATAATGGAAGAATAGCAGCAACTTTGTCTAGTAATATAAGGATAAATTCATTCTGGTGTTGAAGCAGCTTTAAGGCTCAGCAATAATGGAAGGGGCACAGGAGAACCTAGACTATCTGTGAAAGAGGCAGTGATATTATAGATACAGCACTGGATTTGACTGCAATATCATGTAGAAGGATTGCCCTGGAGAACTGGTAATCTATAAAGAAGGCAACTGCAGACATAAAAATTATGTGTAGGTTGTATTACTGCAAATATATTTTAAAGCTTTCTTTCACAAAAAGAAAGCATTTTCCAGAGAGATGGATGGGTAAAGAACAGAGTGTTCAGCCATTACAGGAATGCCATTGGTGTTTTCTCACTGCAGAGACACATTTGGAAATGTAGCCCCCAAAGAGTATTAAATGTAAATGTAACATGTTCTCTGTTAATTTTAATTTGACAAATCAGAATTGGGTCTTTGGGCTAGGCTGTACACTTTGAAGTTTCTTTTCCTCAAACCCATATATTGCGTGCTCTCCCCCCAACCCCTCAAAGAGGCAAAGACATTGAAGCACCTGAGACTGCTCTAATTAAAATTTTAATTATTCAAAAAAACTAATTAGTTAGAGAGAAGAATAGTGACAAGTTTTCCTTAGCTTCTCAACTGACTGTTTCATGAAGGAAGTAATGTCAATTTTAGAAATGGAACCTTGAATAACTAGACAGCAATGACAATGTAAAATTAGCCATTTTAACCAGCATGAAAACAATAGCAACCTAGGCAGTGCACAGATTGTACACATGTTTACTGGATTTTCTTGTGCAGTCTACATAGAGTTCACACTGATTTTCTCTCTAATACACTGTGCAAGGTGCCTCTAGAGTTTTTTTTATTATTACTACTACTACTACTATAACCCCAATAACATTAACATGTGCATGCAAGAAAGAACAGCAAGAAATGTTATCTGAGCCTTCTAGTACAGTTTAGTATCTTGAATCTTTTAGAAACTAGAACTAAATAAAAACAAAACTAAACAATTTTGATGAGAACTGTCCTTACTACTCTGTGAAGTTACATTAAGTAATTTCTGATAATCTCCAATAGATGAATTGACTTCCTCCCTTCCTCTCCAAACTTGTTAAACTAATATATCAAAGAGGTTGATAATGTCTTATGGTCTTGGACTTTCCTTTGTTAAGTACTTCCAAACCATTTCTACATATTCATGATTCATAGTGGAGAAAACCTGGCTGCAAGCTTAATTCACTCCTATGATATAGTCATTGAGATTCATGGGATAGTCTTAAAGTACCTAAGAGTCTGATGCATCGACCATAAAAAGTCAAACAAAGTTTCAAATTATTATGGATTCCTTGCCCTAATTTTCAAGGCAGATCCTGCTCTGTATTAAATAAGCAAATTCAACCCCAAAAGATAAAATCTAGTTAGATAGTACAGAGCCAAAATGCCTTAAAATGAAACTGTTGCATCAAGATTTTGTTCATTCCATGGTTATTCATGAATAAAATACTATATGTTTGGATTGTCAAACCAAACTTTTAAATAAAAATCCCATAAACTAAAAGAATGTAAGGATAAAAATCAATAGGAAGAGACTGGAACATTTGCTCCAGGAAAATATATTATGGAAAAAAAATATTTGGATCGGATCTTAAAGTGAGCTGTAAATGTCCTCCACAAACAATTTTATTTCTTATTGATGTTTTAAATCTCCATGCAGCATTTTAGCACTCACTAAAAATATAAATCCATAGCAGTAACATTAACATGAACTTACTATGTGGTGTATTATATATGGTTAAAGATCTTCTAAAGGTGGCATTTTCTTTTCTTTCTTATTTTTCCCTGCAGGGATTTTGTCCCGTGGTGCCAGATTTCATCATTCATAGCTAGATTTGCTATTTCACTGACTACTCTATAGTATATTTTACTGCAGAATTAGTTTTTGAAGGGTATTAAATGCTTCCCATTAGAGAAAGATTTTTAAAATACATATGGATATATGATAGAGTCATAGAAATATTTGGGTTAGAAGGGACCTTAAAGACCATTTGGTTCCAAACTCCAGCCAAGGACAGGAACATCTTTCACTATCCCAGGTAGCTCAGAGCTTCACTCAGCCTGGTCTTGAATACTTCCAGGGATGGGGCATCCACAGCTTCTCTGGGCAACCTATGCCAGTGCCTCACCACCCCTAAACAAAAGAATTTCTCCCCAATATATAACCCAAACCTGCCCTCTTTCAGTTTTAAGCCATTCACCCTTACCACCATCTACTCTTGTAAAAAGTTTCTCTCCATCTTATGATATGTTTTCATTAAGAATACTGCCCAAATTCACTGAATCAAATTACCGAGACATATTTTTTTCCTTGTTACCTGCTTAAACATGACAGGCATTTGCTTTAAAGCTGCAGACCCCAGTTTTCAAAACTGAACTTTTAAAAAGGCAGTCAATAAACCACAATCACTTAATATATTAAACTCCTGAAATACTCTTGGAGTATTATACATACATACATACTTACAGCACAATAAAACTGGAAGAAAAAGTAATATATTGTTATTATATCATATATAGCTGTTTCTGCAGTACTCTATTTGTTGTTTGTTTTTTTAAATTAATGAGTAATATTTATTATTCCATATGTTTATACGTTGTCATGACATGCAGCTTCGTCACTGTATAGCTTTTTAGTCTATGATCACTCAGAATAAGGAACTATATTTTAGTTACACCAAAACTGAGGAAATATGTATTTGGAGAAAGAAACTTTTCCTCAAAGTTTTGAAATTTAGAAAAAATGTTTTCTTTTAGTTTGAATACTGAAAGCGTTCAATGGGGAAAATAACAAAATACTTCATGATAAGAGTACATTCAGGATTAAATATATTTTTTTTGGAATCACAAATTAATATTTTCTGAGAATTAGCATTCAACAAGGCATATAAAAATGCTTATTTACCACAGAATATTTTAAATCATGTTATGCATGCTATATTCATGTTCATTTCCAATTGAATTAGTACCATGTAATGAAAACCAAAGGAATTACTAAATCTTAGATATTGTTAAATAGAGTAGTCTATTGTTTGTCTGCAATAAACTTTCATTATGATTAATATTTTCTGGACTTCAGTCATTTGAAGAAGCCTTTTTCTGTAACATTTTTCAGGTATCATTCTGTTTTCTTTTCTTTCTCTCTCTCCTCTTAGGTCTCTTCCATGTTCACAGAATATGTGAGATGCAAGGCTATTTTATATTTGAATACAACAGGATCTATGTTATAATCCTACAAAAGCAGATTTTCTACAGAGAGGTTACTTTAGTAATGATGAACTTGAGGCAACAGGAATGGAGAATGTACAGAAAATCAGAATAGCCCATAGATGCTGGACTGAAAAAAAAAATCTAAGCACTGTGAAGTGGGAGTAGATAAAAGGTGACTTTTAAAGAAATTAAATAGGTTAAATTGGTTTCCTTCAATAGTGTTGTTTGCTTGCTGCCCGTGTTCACTTGTTATACTTTAAGAAAGAATGATCTTTTCATGCCACAGCTGCAAAATGACATTGTTACTTTGTTAGCTTTAATTTCATCGGAAACAAGAATATTTAACACTGGAATCAGCTGCCTGTATTTCATAAAAGCTGCTCAATGCCATATTAGAAGTTAATACTCTGTGCAATTGCTGATGTTCCTTCTACTGCATGGCTTTTCACTTGATGCCATGAGACATAGTTCTCAATAAAAGCAGTCACCAGAAGAAATAAGCTGACATAACCTTTGACATAATACAACCTCAAAAAAGGTAGGTAAATAGCAGCAGGATGGTAATCATCCTTAGCTACTTAAACCAGGCAGAAAAATAATGCTTGACTAGATAGGTCTCCAAACTCAATTCAGGATGACTTCAGGAAAGAAAAGGTCTCTTACCCTAATAGACAATTTGTGGTTAGAAGTTCCCTATGAACAGGCTGCATTGCCTATCAAGCATCTTTTTCTTCCTCTCTAGCTTGGAGAGATTCTACAAAAAACAGGACACATTATTTAAAGCTGGTTTAAGTTTTGGGGTTTTTTTAGCTGTAACCAGCCTAGTTCAACAGGAGGCCAGCAGGCTGGCCCAATCCCAGGGGATGCTCTCTCCTTTAGCCTACTACTGGATCCTTGGGACGGAGCCAGAGGCTGTGACTGCTTCTGGGGATGGGAAGCAGCTGCTGCCTGAAGGGCAGTGACAGGAGGGCAGTGGGGCAGTGAGAACAGTCTGGAGACCCAACTGCAGCTCTGCAGCTCCTGGGGCTGGGCCATTCTCCCTGCTCTGAGCAGCAGCACTGCACTGAAACTTCCAAGCTGTAAAGATACCATTCCTGCTGCTCTGAAGAAATCAGTTTTCTCCTGAGGCAGTGTCAGCCCTTTACTGGTTTTCTTGCCTATGCTCTGTAGAGATGCTGCATCATCATCTCTTTTATACAAAAGTGCTAGCTGTTCTGCAGACAAGGAAGGGCTCTGCCCACCTGGATGGAAATCCGAGCATGAGTGAAGAGGCTCTTGATCATTTCTAAGGATTGCAAAACTTTTTGATTTTGCAATTGCAAATAGTTCTAAATTTATATTGCACACATTATAAAATTAAACAGTTACTCATAATGATGAAGCAGGAAAAGGTCAAGGAAGTGAAAACTCACTTTCACTTTAACAAAGATCCTTATTCCAGGAATATCACTTTCTGTGAAAAATGGGGGAAAGAGAGAACATAAGGAGGAGGTGCTGAATATCTTAGCATCCGTGTAACCACTGCCAATATAAATTTGAGCACAAGCTTCATCTCTTTGTTACAGGGGAGAGATGGAGCCAAGGGGTAACATTTCCCAATAAAGTCTTGCCTAAACACTCACAGAATTAGGATGTTAAAAACCAAACAAATTCTTAATGTATTTACAAAAGGTGGATCCTTCCCGTGCCTCCTGGCTAGAAGAGCATCACAACTGGGGGCAGGTGCAGAGACTATGCAGGAAGCAGGATCTGACTTCTGTTGTTTGTCATGTGAGAGAGAGGAAGCACAGCACGTTCTCTGGCATGGATGTAGGAGCATGTCCTCGGCAGATCCATTCCACTGTCCAGCTGAAAGTGCCCTGCTGTACATTTTCTTCCTCCTCCCTCTCCTTCTCAGCACTACTGGAAGTTCCCCCTGGCTGCTGCTGTCAGAGCCAGTGCTGCTCTGCCTGGGCAGCCAGCAGAGCCCAAATAGCATGGGGAGGATTTGGCAGAGGCCCAGAACCACAGTGCTGGAGGCAGAGAGGAGCACACTTCTCTGGCTGAGTCTTGGTGACTCCTCTGCTCCATCTCCTCCAGGAGCCAAGCCATCTCCTGGGTTTGCTGCTCCTCATGCTATGCAAGAGCTCTTGTGTAACATTTTCTTTCTGGTCTCCCACCCCTAGTACTCATGGCAGGATGCTCAGGACCATCAGGATTTGGGTGATGGTGCCAGCCATGGCCTGGAGGAGGAGGAGGAGGGAAGGGGCTCAGCTGGGTTGAGTGGCAGGGAAAAAGCAGCTGGGAGAGCAGGGGCAGAAGACACAGGGGTCTGGGAATGTGTGTGAGAGGGGATGTGGGAGCCCAGAGCTGTCAGGGCCAAGGCTGGTGAGTGCTGTAGGGACGGGACCACATCCCTACAGCCCCCTGGACACTGGCCATGGCTGACAGCTCCAGACACCTTCCCACCTGGCTGAGGGCAACACCTGCCCTGCCCAGGGTACTGCCTGGAGCCCCCAGCCCTCCCACCAGCCTTAGAAACACGTCTGGCCTGGCCCTGGCTCAGCCCAGCCTTCCCCCTGCCGGCCCCTGGCCCGAGCCAGCACGGCTCTGTGACTTGGTCCGTGTGATGTCCCTGGCATCGGAGCCACATGCTGACACCCACCTGGGCAGCCATGGCCAGCACTGAATAATACTTTGAACCTAGCCTTCTTTTCAGGAGTCCTAGAACAATTGTGTTCCCCTCAGTAGATTGTTTTTTTTTAATTATTCTGTAGTAGACTAAATTTTAGAGTAGCTGCAGTTACTTTTATTCTTTGCATTTTTTTTTTCATTTTTCATTTTGTTGTTTGGGGACTGTGACTCTGCAAATATTCCATGCACATATTAATGAAAAACAATGTTCTTTTTTTTTTCCTGTATCACTATTGTCCTTTCTGTGCTGAACTCCCTTACATATATGTACATCTAGCTGCTATCTCCTGCTTATTTATGGTAAAGGAAGGACAAAGAGGCTGTGAGTCTTAGGTCTGTTCATAACCATCAGGCTGAAAATCCAAATAGATTCCTTTAGAAATAGAATTTAATCTCTGTTGTTTCTGGCATGAAATATTTGCATAAGTGGACCCAAAGTGCTTTGCAAACTAATGTCTAATTTTTTGTCCAATGTTATTCCTTGGTCCTCTTCAGTCCAGAAATTTCAGTCCTTCAATCCAGAAATTTCAAAATTTTAAAAATTTTAGTCCTAAGTATTTAAGATTATTTTATGTAGCATGCATAGATCAGCAATTTCTGTGCTGTGGTACAATATATAACATTTATCTGTGTTAAAATATAACAATATAGTAAAATCAGTGGAAAGTATTCATGTCGCATTGATGTAGCTCACACTTAGCCAAAGCAAATATAATTCAAAAAAGTATAATGTGCTTAGTTTCAGTAATACCTATCTTGCTGTTTGTCAGTTTTCACTACCTTTTGGAACTCTTACTAATTTAATGCCATTTGAAATTTCACTAAGATGAAGTTAAATCTTTCTAGTGCTTTACTTTTACGTCCTAGTTTTCCCCTGGGAGAACAATCAAACTGTAAAACAAAATGGGTAACTACATTTTAAACTAAGATTCCTCCTGAGGAATTCTGACATTTTTCTAAAAGAAAGAGCATTTGGTAAAATATTTGATTTACTCCTTGTAATCAGTCGCAGTTTCAAAACACTTGCAGAAAAAGAAAGGGATTTAGGATTGTTTTTAATGTTACACTAAGGAGAAATTTGATTCCCTAAAATTAGTATCTGTGCTGTAAAATGACAATGGCTTGAAAAAGAAATGACAGTGACCTACTAAAAACCCAGAGCCCTTGGATGGCAGAGCACAGAGCCATTTGGGGTAAGCGGGTTCTCACAGAGCAGAGGTGTGCAATCCTGTGTGAGTGTTTATGTGAAAGAGATCACCACTGAGTTTGGACACTCTTAATAGTGCTCACACCCTTCAGTAGTAAAGGAGGTGGAAAGAAAATAGGACAGAAAATAATGGAATAACTGGAGCGGACTCAGATTTTCCCTAATCCTTCTCGATGTGTTCTTCTGTATAGACAACCAGGGTGGCATGCAACAAAATTGGTGATGTGAATTTCCATCTCTACTAAGGATAAATTCCTAAATTCCCGGTGAATACATTGAGTAGCAGCACCATGGGATGGTCATAAGCACAGATATTCCTACACTGACAAAATATATGAATTTTCAGCCTATTTCTAACTGTATCTTTCTTGACGTGCTGACTAGGGCTGGTCTGATGTCAGTCAGGTGTTCAGTGGCTATCTGTAAGCACGCATGCATATTCACACTCTCCAGCAAAATTACTGCTAGGAAGTGATTAAGAAACTAATTGGGTTGTTACCCAGGAGGAAAAGCCTGCGATGCTTATCACCAGATATTAATTTTCATCACAAGCTGTTAGCTTTGCCTGTAGTTCCCAGTTACAGTTGGTCTAGCAAATATAACTCAGCCGTCAGTCACGACTAATAAAGTTATATTCCCCACCTCAAATTCCTGTTGGAACTCTTGTAAACTGAAAGAAATAGTTAATCACAAGTTTTAGAGGTATATTTTTAATACATCACTGTACAAGGTCTTTTGATGACTATCTTTTGGATGTCATCTTCATGCTTTCTTAGAGCTGAGACATATCATTTTAGACATCCTGTAGGAGAGCCATACCCTGCATCCATAGCAGAGGTCACAGCTGCAGGTGTGCTAGATATTACTGAGTCTATATTTTAGATGATAAAATTTGGTCATTTGCACAGATACCTTCCTAATTATTTACAGTTCATGTCTTTGAACATGCAGACATCTTTGAGCAAAATAATTTCTGGTATTGGAGAGGCTTGGTCTCTTATTCAGAAAGCATCTGAGAAATCTTTGCTTTCATCCTGAAGTGGAAAAGTCTTATTTTATGTCCATATGCTGCATTGATTTGTTTTAATAGAAATCCCAGGACAGTCAGTCTTTCCTCAATTTATTTTCCTTGCTAGGCATTTGATTACTTTTATGGTAGCTTAAGAAGGCTTTTTCAGCTCTGACTCAATGTCTTTCAAGCAAGAATTTTTCTATGGGGGTTGTTATATTCTACATTTTCCCCTCTTAGCTTCTCAGGTTCATAGAGCTGTTTATGTGGGCTGCATGGTTTTTAAGATTTTCCACAAAAATGCTGCCTTGTCTAATTCACTTTCTGCTGCACGAGGAGCATGGGAAGTCGTACAGATATTGGCCATGCTAGCGTGAGTTTTTGACTGTCTCCTGGACTTTCCTCTTATTGTGCAGGCAACTGGGTAGCTTAAATATATATTTTTAACAGAAAAGTGGTCCCTGGTCTATCAAACTACTGATGTTAAGTATTGCCAACAGCATTGTACAGAAGGAATGTAATCCATTTCCTACTCAGTAAGGTGAATGTCAAGAAAAAAGAAGTCATTTGTATCAACAGGGAAAAGAATACTTGGTACTTGCTGCAATGTCATGCTGATCTTAAAGCAGATGCTTTTTTTATACTCATGATTTGAATATTGCATTAAAAGGATTAATTTGCCGGGGAATTATTAACTGCTTTGCCTGCATACAAGGATTTTTTTCTTTCTAAAATTACGTTGTGACAAACAGTACTAAAATAATTGAATAGCTGACAATGTCATCTGTTGCAATAAATTTAAATAGTAAGTATTCAATCTAATTTAATACTGGGCATCAGATCAAGAAAGTTTCTCCAGTATCCAACTGATTTGCACTGAGTGAAATCTGAAAATATAAATATATTACAACAGAATAGCAATATGTGAATGCATATTTACATATATGTTTATTTTATCTTGATGGCATAGTATCAATCAAATTGGACATGCTAATTAAGGAATTCTAATTAGCAAAATTAAGCTGGATGTTACACCTATTCTGATTGTCCTAGTTAGAGTTCATCTAAAAAACTGCTGTATATACTGTTGAGGTACCGTAACAAAATTGTCATTCCTGCTTGGTTGCTAAGAATTTAAATATTTCTTCTGACACTTTATTTGTGGAGGAAAGCTGGGAAGGAGGAGAGAAATTGTTCCAAAGTAACAGCTTTGTTTCTGATTTTCTTAGAAAACAGGTTTTTAATCAAAGCTATGGATAAACCTTTCAATATACATGACACCACATTTTGCAAAAGTTGACTTTTGATTCCTCAGTGTTAGAGGAATTATACCATTCTTGTATAAATCAGAATGTATAAATACATATGCCAGAAAGTGACATTGGTGTATATCTATGAGGTTATTATGACTCTGTTTGCAGAGTCACACCATAAAGCTCACTTTTTAGTGGGGATATTACATTTATGCCCATGACATACAGCTTATTATACATTTAACTTCTTTGCATTATAAGAGATTTTCCTAGAATTTCCATCCTTTTCCGAGTTAGTTGATGTTTACTGCGCTATAATAAATCAAAGTAACTCATCCTTGCTTTTAAACAAGAAATGGATTTTGTGGATCCCACTAGTCTTCCTATCCACATCATGAAATGAATAGTAAAAAAAGGAAAATATCTGTAAATATCACATAACCTTCTGTTCTTTGCCCTGTTTGGCCCCTAGCACCACTGAGTTTTATTCTGATTAAGAATTGTCTGAATCCATAAGCCAAAGGATTCCCATATTATAATCATGATTCCTTTTACCCTTACATTAAGGGACAAGCAGAGAAGCTTCTGGCAGAGGGAGCAATTGCTGCATCTCCTTCTGTGTTAGCTGGAGTGCACAGTGCCAGAGACAGACACAGAGGGGTAGCAGGAAAGTCTGGCCTGTCCCTGAAGCTGAAAAAGGCAAGCTGAGGGGGCAGAAACTGAAGCCCTTTTGCTGATGGTAAAATATTTCATTAATGCAAATACTATTCTTGATAGAAAAGAATATGGGATGCTCAGACATGAATTCTCTTGCTATGTAGTTTTTCTATCCCTTAAGAAGCCCTCTTTCCTGTAATCTATGGATTTTCTTCTTTCCATGCATTTTCAATTACTGAAGATTAGTTATTCTTTGGGAGGAGTGTTGATAGATGCATGAATACCCAGCTGTAAGAATCCTTGCAGTGGTCCAAAAATACCTCTTCATCTCTTTAAAGTCACTGACCAAAAAAGGGTTGGAAAAAAAAATCTGAATTTATTCTATGTATTTTGTGTTAAGTATTCTGGTGTTATTGACTGTGGTCAGTATGCTTCAGTTGAATGTTTTCTATACAGTGCATAGCTTTTTTCAGGTTCAATTACAGCGAGAAGTGTACAGTTCAAATTCTTCATGGCTTGGTGAAAAGAATCATTGAATCAAAGCATGTCCCACGTTTGAAGGGACCCACAAGGATCCTTGAAGTTCAACTCCTGGCCCTGCACAAGAACACCTCAAGAGTCACACCATGTGCCTGAGAAAGTTGTCCAAACACTTCTTGAGCTCTGTCAGGTTTGGTGCTGTGACCACTTCCCTGGGGAGCCTGTTCTGCTGCCCAACCACCCTCTGGGTGAAAAACCTTTTCCTGATATCCAACCTAAACCTTGCCAGACAGACACAGTTTAATGACTTTCTGTCTGATATCCTGTCTTCTGCCACTGGTCACCCCAGAGAAGAGATTGGTGCCTATTGCTCTTCCTCCTCTCGTGAGGTAATTGTAACTGCAATGAGTTGTCCCTTCAGTCTCCTCCAGGCTGAAGTGGCTAAGCAGCCTCAGCCACTCCTCACATGGCTTTCCCTTCACTATCATTTTATTTTGGTTTGACTGACTGTTAATGACGACTGCCTTATCTAGCAGTTTTGTTCCAATAACTTCAAGAATAATCTTCTTTATAATAAATTTGCCCATAATTTTACCATTCAAGAGAGGGCACTGCATAGCAAACAACTCCAAAAGCAAGATGCTACAGTCAGTAAATTGCTATTCAAACTAAGTTTGAAACAACCAAAATATTTTCCATTCAAATATTTTGGGTATATGATGTATATGTGTAACTGAGCATATCCCATGTGATGGAAGAACCACAGGTGTCTTCCCAGCCAGACCTGTTGGATAAAAGTGCTGGGAATGCACAGAAGAGAGTCCCTGGCTGACACAATTGATGCACACTCTGGTACAACTTCATGTCATAATGAAATACGTCACAAGACCTGAACATTAAAGTGTTACACTGCCCCAAAAAGAGACACAGCAGAATCTTATCTTTTACTGTAAAACAATTAATCTGATGTAATGCACAGCCGCATAGGACAAAGGGCATTTAAAATATTTGCTTGCTAATAATCCTGTATATAACACCCTTATCCTACCTTTTCCTTGAAAAATTGCTATTGACACTGTTTCTGAAGGGTTGGATTAGGAGTTTTTATAGAATTCAATATAGAAATTAATTTCTTCTACCTATATAGAGGAAAAAAGTATTTTTTTCTCTTAAAATGTATTTCAATAATTTAATATTTAAAACACTTTAAAATATTTGTATAAATTGACTAAGTTTTAGGCACTTAAATAACTTATGGTGTAGCTCTACTAATTCTGTTAACGTTTTTTTAGACCCCTTCTCATTAAAATAGACTGCCTGCTGAGTTCTCTGAAAAACACCCTAAACAAGATGTTCACACAAACTCTGAAAAGTTCATTTCCTATATAAGATGTACTGTTATAAGGTTAAACCCTTTACACTTTTTCCATTTAACTGAAGAGAATTATGAAGAAGTTCCTTTCATGTTCACATAGATAAGTGTGGCTAGCTTCCTTCTCAACTACCTCCCCCCAACAGTAAAATAGGTAATACTTTTAACTGGAATAATGGACACACAATCTTGTCTTGAGGGCCCTTAACAGAACCTTCAAACTTTGGTGTAAGTACAGTTTCACTCATTCCTTTTGCCTTATGAAGGAAGAAATATAATAACACATTTTCCTTTCAGTCTTACTGCCAGCAATTTCTATCTGAAGTTACCCCATTAAAGACTCTGGAGTTACTTTAAGTTGTATGAGAAATAAGATCAGAAGCTGTGCTGCTCTTTACAAACTGTATGAATCAGAAATAAAGTCCGTGGAATTGAGGGAAAAAGATTCCTAGGGCCTGTGTTCATACTTTTGGAAAAGCTTTCCAAAAGCAATTGATAAACTTAAAGGCTGGACAATAAGCCCTCCAACTAAGAATCACAGGACTTGATTGCCTGGAGGTCACAACAAAACTTTTTGAAGATGTTTCGTATAAA
The DNA here is from genome assembly GCA_013397375.1 of Toxostoma redivivum. Classification (NCBI taxonomy): domain Eukaryota; kingdom Metazoa; phylum Chordata; class Aves; order Passeriformes; family Mimidae; genus Toxostoma; species Toxostoma redivivum. The sequence goes on along the minus strand of VXBI01000319.1, from coordinate 54,676 downwards.
AAAAAATCAACCTATGGATCCTGCTGCCACAAGAGTGATTTAAGGGGCTCAGAACCAACTTATACAGATATTACTATTATTATTATTANTCTTTAGGAAGGTGGGAGGGAAGAAGCCATACAGAGGATCCCATAAGTGAGTCTGGGTTTGCAATCCTGTTGTTAGAAGGGTAGAAATAAACCCCAGAGCAGCAGCAGTGGGAGACAGCACCCCAAACCCTGCAGGGACACCCTGGTGCCTCGAGGGACTACCAGGGACTTTTGAGTTTCATTTCCTTCTCTTTCAGCCAGGTTTTCTAAGGCAATGAGGTGATTTTAGCTCCTGGCTGATGTCACCGATGTGAGGCAGCTCTGCAAGATTTAGATCCCAGAATCAGGGAATTGTTTAAGGTTGGAAACACCTCCAAGGTCACCGAGTCCAGCAGCTAACCCAGCAGCACTGTGTTCACTGCAAAATCATGTCCCCAAGTGCCACATCTGCACATTTTATAGAACCATGGAGTCACAGAATTATTTGGGTTGGAATGGATCTTAAACAACAGTATTATTATTATTATTATTATTACTATTATTATTATTATTATTATTATTATTATTATTGTTATAGCTTAAGTATTTGGCTGTTTTTCCCTACTGCCACTGCTCAAGGATCTGCATTCTCCACAGACATCTTCCTTCACTTGAAGGTATGTGATATTTTCATTGATGGGAGAGAAGCAGCTGCAGGTCTGTCTGTGTGCACATGCTACTTGCTTTACACTGCAGGATCTGGTACTTCACCACTGAAGTCACATTTCTTCCTGTCATTCCACCTCCTGAGCCAGGTTTCCCGCTATGACACAAGAAAGCAGAGTAACAGCCCATGTATTTCTATAGCCTTTGTTGCTTACTCTACAATTTTCACTATTTTACTTCAAGTATTTCCTGTAAATCATCTCAGTTACCCCTTAAATCTATATTCCATTCTTTGTCTTGCCGAGTTAATCTAATCTACTGACAAACTTCTCTCACTTAGAAAATGCCAAACAATCTCCCAAGAATCTATTGCTCTCCCATCTCTTTTTCAACTATTTAATATGCCTAATTAGAAAGACTTCCCTCTAAATGGGAAGGTGCCAGCTTTTTTCAGAAAATACTTATGAATGTCCTGCTTTAGTGAGCTGATATGAAAAAATAGGTGTGATGAAAATTAGCAGTGAATTGAAAGATTTAAGAATTTGTTGCATTTCTTCTTCAATCTATTTCAGCAGACTGAAAGTCATCTTCTGAATTCCATTCTCTGTTGTGTGGAAAGCATGAAGAACTGCAAAGCTGAAAGAAATAAGAAGCAGTCACTGGACATGTTTAAATGGACAATATCAAATATCAAATTTTCTTTAATAAAAACCTGAAACCAGCATAGCAATTGTACTTTGTGGTACATGATAGTATGCAGTGCTCTAGGTAGCAGGCATGCAAAGCTCCAGCTCTTTGCTATATATGGCCACTTGTCCTTTAGACTGCAGCAAAATGTTGGCCTCTTCTAAATGGTTTTTGATGCAATTTTTTTGGTAATACTGTGTCACAGCTCTATAGGATTTATACTTGTTCTAAGGAAAATTGAGTATGTGCATGTTATTAAAGTAAATAGGTAGTAGGGGAATAAGATAAAAGAGTAAACATGCAGAGTTATGTAAATTTATCAGCTTCTCAGTTTGATAATATCAGGGACCCTACTGCCACAACAAGCTGATGCTAATATGCTGCTAGAGCTGTCTATTAAGTTTCAGGAGTTACAAACAATGCATTTTCTTACTTTTAAGAAAATTTATGTATTTTATTATAGTTGGTGTGAGTGGGTAGATGGAGAATGAGTTTTGTTTTCTGTGAATTGCCCACATTCAGTCTGTCTATCCCACTACCAAATGCATAAATAACTTTATGGACTTGGTACTGATAAGACTATGACTCTATTTAAAATTAAATATTAAAATATTGTAAAGATACAGAAGTCACCAAAAAAAAATTCTTTGAAATGAGGGAATGTGTGATTGAACCTATTCATAAGTAGATCCTGAACTGCACACTGACTATGTATGGGTAAGAGAGCTAATGTTTTGAGCACACATGTAATTAAAGCAATAGGAACTCTGCAGAATATAAAAAAGGAATGTTTAAAAGTCACCTATAGGCTGTCTATATCAGAGAGGCCAGGAATGGATCTCCTGAGCCATGGAGTTTGGTTCTCTGATATCATAGCAACACATGTAAAAGAAACTCGTTACTAATCTTATGAGGACAGAGTGTAAAAAGAAATTATGTTTTTAATGAACCTTAATACTATCTTTGTATGTAAAATTACTTCATCTCTCAATTAGGAGATATGACACCATGGTGCATATTGTTTGGCATCAGATTTTTCAAGCTATGATCTTGGTCAGAGGGAGAAGTTCCAAAATACTCCCTATTTTGGTTATCAAGACAGAGTAAGTCTAGACACCATCCTGACATCTGTGTCCACCAAACAGACCTCAGAGACAGTTTAGGAGGAAGGGGGCATATGAATCACCAGACTACAGCTTCAGTCCAGATTTAAATGATGTGCTTTCACAGCTTACCTGGCCTGGCAGAAGGAAGGGTTTCTATCTTACACAGGTGGGGAAGCTCTGAAGCAATCCAAAGAACACACAGCATAGAAAGTGGTTTGTCTTCCAGCAATTCATTAGATTTGCATTGTCAATGACCTACTAATTTTATATAGAATAAACTTATAAATTTCTTGTTCTCATGATTTTAACAAGATACTTATTAACTGCTGAAAAAGAAGATGAAATTTATTTTATGCAAGGCTCAAAAGTATAAAAAACAATTAATAAGCATTTCCAAAGTTGTAATTAATACCATTGTAGCTATGAAACAATAAGATATTTAAAGACTTAAGAAGAAAGTGTACACTGTTTAGAGATTTCATAATTTAAAATTCTTGATAGGCTCCTAAAAAAATAAGAGATCCTGCACTCCTGAGCTTCCAGCCTTTTATAAAAAGAGAATTATACACCAGTGTGGAGTCTAGACCAGAGCTAGGAAAGGCTGAGAGTGAGTAGAGAAATAATGGCAGAAAATTAATTCAGTGAATACTATTTTACAAAATATGATTATTATTTTGACAAAGTCATAAATAAAATGACCTGATTTAAAATTGACTATGTCTAGATGATAAATAGAACTGTAGCACATCCCATGCAATAATTATGCATGCTAGATGTACAATTCAGATGCCCATAAGTGATATTCAAAATGAAAGTGCCTTTGAAATATGTGGAAAAGTTTGTCTTGGATTTAAAATTCCTCTTAGACATGCCATGCTCTGAAAAGCAAATACTCTCTGCTGTTGCCTTTCCCATGTTAGGCTGATATGAAGATCTGTGATGTGCAGCACTCACATTTAGGTTCCTGTCATTGACTGCCCCTGTGCTGTGACAGGCTGGCAGTAGTTTTCAGAGCCACATAACTGGCAACAGGGATAATTTTTTGATAACATGATAATAATTACATAACCCTTCAAATGCTGTTGTGCAGAATGCAGACAAGCCCCTGGCTGGCACAAGCCTTGTCTCATTTTAGACCAGCACATTGTCATGAGTCGTGGGTGACAGCACAATGAAGAAATAGAAAAGAGAGAGAGTGTGAACTAAGTTTTATTCTGAATAGACTCAAGGGAGTAGGTTACACAGTTTAAATCTGGAAACCCACAGATATATTTTTTTCCACAGGTGTGCTTAAATATTTGCATAGCAGCTTCATCCAGATGCAGCCAGCTTTGTACTTCTTGATTAGAACAGACCCAAGCATATTAAACAAGTGAGTGTCTTACCTGCATTTTTTTTGCTGTGGGTACTGCTGAATGCTATGCCACTGTTGGGAACATTTCAATCTGAAGGGTTTGTGTGTGTCCAAAGCATGCAAAAGAAGAGAGAGACATGGATATCGCTGGGTTTTAGCATGAGTTAGAAGTACAGAGTTAGAAGTACATCACTGTGTGAGCTCATGCATCCTTTGGTGATGTCAGAAATATGCACACCATTTTGTAGTGCTGGTGAGAAAACCAAAATTCCTATTTGTACAGCTCACTTAGTCATTCACATGTGTGTTTTTTTCTAAATGATTGATCACATATTTCTAAATTGTTTCTCACTGTTGATTAGAATTTGGTTTTGTCTCCAACTATAATTTGATTAGAACTTAGTATTTTACAAAGGAAAACAGGCTTATTATTAAATCAATAATTGAGAACTCATCCAAATAAATGAAAGAAAAAATTGATCCTTCTTTTACCAATCTTATAAACGAATAAAGAAAAAATGTTCTTTCTGAGTAGTTTTGTGGTATGAAATTGTCAGTGTCTGGATTTTGACTAAATTTGTATTTGAATAGTTTGTGAAAAACCACCCAAACCCCTCCAAAATAACAACTTTAACTTGCAGTTAATAAGACTGTGCTTTTGAGCTTGAATATCAGCATTCCTACAATTTAGAAAACTATTAAATTGCAAAAAAATTATGTTATGGACTTCTCACATTCAAAGCACACTTGCTTGTTTGTCTTCTCTTCTAATTGATGAAAGCATTTGTTGGTTTGCTATGGGACAGTAAGGCACTAAGAAGCAAAGGCAGAAAATGAAATTTTATTCTTTGTTTAGCAGTGTGAATCATAAATATGATCTATATTTTTCAGGTGGCAGTATCCATTGAAAAATTATTACATTTTGTGTGTATTTTCTTCTCAGCTAATTCACAGGTTCCAAAATTTGTCAGAGTGTTTATGTCTAGACTTATGAATCCTCATGGGCAATCCCAATTCGTTTTAATATACCACTCTAAAAAATTGGTAGGAGTAATATTGAGATGTTAGAACTTTTTGGGACTCACAACTGCAGCCAAAAGTTTCTCTGGAAACGACAGGCTTGTCAGTTTCACTTTGGTGCCTGGTAAAATCATGGAAAATATTACTGTGGGAGGTGTAGAAGAACACCTAGAGGAAAATGCAGTGTCAGTCACAGCCAGCAGAGCTTCACGAAAGGAAAGTCCTGCTCGCCCAACTTGATTTCTTTCTACAACATGGTCACCCACCTAGATGATCTAGGAAGGCCAGTAGATGTGATCTTTTTGGGCATCTTTAGCAAAGCTTTTGGTACTGTTTGTTGTGGACATTGTTAGAGAGCTAGGAAAATTACAGCCTGAAAAATCACTCTCAGGCCAGAGCTTCTCCTGCCTCTCAGCTCCATTCCCAGGCTGATAGCATGTCCAGTTTCAGTTAGGGAGATTTTCTCCCAGGATGATAACTTGGTCAAAATAGAATGGAATTAACAACATTAGATTAACACCTGTTTTGGTGTGTGACCAGGCCTGGGAGCAAGGTGTCATTCTCTCTGCACAAATCAGCTTTATCCTGTCTTTGGAGTTGCAGTAGACTGTACTTAAGCAGTGTGTTTCTGAATAAACTTGTCTCTCTTTCCTATCCTGAGGGGGGGCCATGGAGCTGTGTCTTATTTCCACCTCATCTAAAGGGTTAATACCCCTTCCTACAGCTTCTGTTTGTCACAGGATCCTTCTGGACAAAGTGTCCAGCACCCAGCTGGGTAACCATGTGATGGGTGAGTGCCTGGATCGTGGGTCAGGCACAGAGAGTGGCAGTGATGACATCAGGCTGTGTCTGGTCACTTGTGGGGTTCTGCAGAGCTCCATCCTTGCCCTTGCGCTCTTCAACATCTTCATAAATGACTTGGACACAAAGGAATCCTGTTTGCCAACAGCACTAAATTGGGAGGAGCTGTTGGCTCCCTGAAGAGAGGCCCTGCTGAGAGACCTTGACAATTTAGAGAGGGTCAATCACCAACCATGTAAAATTTAGCGAGGGCAAGCCACATGAGCACAGACACAATCAGTGGTGTGTTGAGGAACTTTAGTTCTTAAAGGCCAATCTTTTTACTACTTTAAAAAATATTTTCTTATCTGCATTTCTGTGGCTTTAATGATTGCAATATTTCTGAAATGTTTAGACTGTCATATCCTTGGAAATTCAGCATCTAAATTTTTGCAGAATAGAACTCGTCCTCCTGTGTTTGTATTGTGACCTTTGAAGATCTTCTCCTTCAGCCCTTAAATGCTTGAGGCTCTCTCTGGACAAATTGAAGCTTCTGAGGAAGCACGGGTTTCCAGATCGATAACATCTTTCCTTCTGTTGAATCCAGGAAATGTAGTAAAGCTCTGGGGATGCCATACTATCTGGATCACAACTAAATATCATATTGGTACAGCCCAATGAAGGGAATCTGTCAGGTTTTGTACTGCTCTACAGCTAGCAGTGATTAGTAGGAGCTACTGTGAACTTTGTGTGTAGTCTATAAAACTCAAACACAAATGTTTATCATGACATTTTCTCTGAGAAAAAACACTTAGTTCAGTGAAGACTGAATTCCTGTATTAGAGAAAAAATTTCTAAGTGAAGACCAGGAAATCTGATATTGGGCAGAAACTCAGTCAATGAATCTGAATAAATAAAAAACAATAATTAAAATAAAGAGATTTATGTGAAGTGCCATACTTCTATGTCAGTCTGCACCCATTTTTCATTTGGACAAAATTAAATTCTGAGTACATGAAAAGAACACAGAGATGGTATTTCCTCATCTGGACAAAGGATTTTGAAAATGGGACGTGAAAGGAAACTTAATGAACAGTGTAAAGTAAATGTTTCTGAAACTGGCCTCTTGACAATAATTGGTTATTTGGACAGTTAAGAACCCCAGACAAAAAGGCAAGAAAATATTTGCAGAGATTACAAACTAACATGAGAAAATAGATGTCTTATGTGATATAATTTGCTGTTGAAATAAAATATTTTTGCTTTTATTAATTTTATTGTGTTAATACACAATACGAGATCTGCCCTTTTTTTAGTCCTTTCTGCCATCCATTCTTCTTTTCTGTATAACTTCATTTCGTTTTATAGTGATGCTGAAGGGTCTGGAGGGGAAGCTGTATGAGGACCTGTTGAGATCACTTGGTCTGCTCAGCCTGGAGAGGAGACTGAGGGGAGACCTCACTGCAGGTACAGCTTCCTCCTGAGGGGAGGAGGAGGGACAGACACTGATCTCTGCTCTCTGTGACAGTGACAGGACCTGAGGGAATGGCCTGAAGTGCGTAAAGGGATGTTTAGGTTGGGTATCAGGAAAAGGTTCTTCACCCAGAGGGTGGGTGGGCACTGGAACAGCTCCCCAGCAGGGCAGTGGTCACAGCCCCAGCCTGGCAGAGCTCAGGAAACATTTGGACAATGCTCTCAGGCACATGGTGGGGTTCTTGAGGATCATGTGCAGGGCCAGGACTTGAACTTCAACAATCCTTGTGGGTCTCTTCCAACTAAGAATATTCTGAGATTGTGTAATTCCAGATGGTGTGATTATTAAATTCAATGGCTACTTGTCTTTCCTCCAATAAACCATTGGCATGCTGGACTCACTGCTGTAAAATCTAATGTGCATTGTCATGATTTCTCAGTCCAACAAAATTTTCTATTTTGAAAGGAAGATTTTATTTTGACTACAATATTAGGCTACTGTTTTATGTGGAAAAGACTTGGCTCAAGGAGTAAAAGTATTAGTAGACTCATCTCGTTTCTTCAAAACAGGGATATACCTTTGCATTGACATATTAATAAAATTCAGTGCATGCAGCTGACTATTAGAGAAGCAGCTGATTATCTCTACCATTGCTGGCAGATTGTTCAGCTTTACAGCATGAAAATACAAATCCTTCATCCTCAGGAGTAGATAGGAGGACATTTGATAAAAGTTTATGCATGTAAAACAGTTATACTGAAAATTATCCAAAACTGCACTTTTAGAAAAGAGAATCTGCAAGAATTAACAGTTCTCTAAAATAAATTTATGCCTACAAAAATATATAGGTTCTACTACGTCCATCAATAACATTGAGAGAATACATTAGACTGATCTGCATTTATTCATTATTCATTCCCTACTTTAAGATCACTGTGGACTCACCATACTTTAAATAAATAAGTTAGCCAACAGAATGTTGAAACTAAATTTCAGCTTCATATAGAAATGAAATTCTGAAAGAACCAAATCAGAGATATGTAATTAACTTGTTTAAACATTTTTTTTTCCATTTTGGAGCAGAATGGTGGCACTTATACAATTTTTGCATCATAAACTTTGTAATGCTTGGGAGTCAGCAGTCAGGATCTGGTTCCTAAAACTTTTGATGAATTTTATGGATGTCCAGCCATAAAGATGTTTCATTCTTTGAAAGCCAAGACTGATGTCTTGAACCTTGATCCAGTGATGACTCTTCCTATCTGCACTGTTTTGAAGAAGTCTGTATTTAGAAATAGATTTTTGCAAATGTTTATAACTTCACATATGAACTTATTGTGCAAATGTAGTCTGGATGGCAAAGGTCTACAAAGGAGCAAGTCAACTGATAACAGAACAAAATGTCTCAAGTACAGAGAGTTGGTGAAAATTACTTTCAGCAAATGAGGTGTGACAGTTTATGACTGTTTGCTTACTACACTTGGGGACTTGAAAACAGATTAACAATGGGTTTTGAGTGCATGTCTGTGTTCTGCTAAGCAAAACATGCACTTCTCCTAGGTCTTCAAATTTATACTGTAGGATCCTGTTTCTGGCAGTGCCACATTTGCAATGAAGCCACTTGGTGGCTTTATTACCTGAGCAGTTCTACATAGAAATCTGATGGTTCAGTTGTACACAGATTTATATATTTCTTTATAAATATCTTCTGATAAGATTTATGAAACACAGTTCTCCCTAACTAAGAATTCAAGAAGCCAAACTTCTATTTTTCCTAATCAATTTCTGCACTCTGCAAAGGAGCTAATTGGACTTTTGCCAGTTCCCCCTCTGTGAGATTGAGTTGCCTGCATATATTGCTGTAACAACTGATTGCCATGGGAATGAATACCATGTCGAGTACTAGTATCAATAGTATTTGTACAGGAAATAATCAATGATTTTTAATGCAGTATTTTCTAAATATTAATAGTTCGTTTTGCATAATAAAACATATGAAAAGCTAACAGTAATTATCCTATTTACAAACATCAGGTTATTAAAATACAGAAGATTAAGAATATGTCCTTAGTTTTCTATTTATTTTCATTGGATACAAGACATTGGAAGAAAGGAAGTAAACAAGGTACAGCAGCTAAAAGCAATAAGGACGTATGGCATTCAACCGTTCTAAATATTCCCAGTTAATAACCCATGCAGGTACATTTACTCAGCCTTCTACTGATGAATACCAAGAAGAAAAAAAGCAGAATGTCTGGAAAATTACTTTGGTTATGAGCACTATTTATTCACTTTTGAGGTTTGTTTCTCATCTATCATAAAAAAGATTCTCATCTATCACATAAAACATTAACGTCCCGATATTCGTGTTGTTGCTCCGTGCTTGCTCTGGGGCTGCTGCTTAGGGACAGGCTTCCTCTGGTTTCCTTTGATTTGTAGCTGGAACATTGTAAGTGCAGACAATTTAAAACACCTTTCTTTATCAATGGCATGACATTTTCCAGCAACTCATTATAAAAGCTTTATGAATCCCTTCTTTTCCCCTTTCCTTTCTTGACTTATATTCTGTGTTGTAGATGATTGTGGATGACTTATGTTTCCCCGATACTAGACTGAAGTTGAAAAATTTATTTTCTAAGCTGAGAAAAAGCTTTTAAAAAGAAATAAAAATATTCAAAATTATATTTTTGTTTTCAAGATCTCTTCAGTATCTAATCCTGTTCCACATACTCTAAGATTGATATGATAAACAAATAGCAGAATTAGCATATGGAGGGAGGTAAAATAAAATTGGAAAAAAATAATATCCATATTTTCTTTGCTATCTTCTAAGACTATTGTCATTGAATAATATGTGCAGTTCATCTTTGCTGTCAGTTATCATCTGTAGTAGTGCACATGCTGTGTTTTCAAATAAATAAATACTGGGTAGCTTTAGTGTCTGCTCTGAAGGGAGGTTCATCTCAAGTCTCTGCATCTGGAAACGAGTCACAGGGTTATGATGTGACAAGTGCCATGGGGACCCTGGCAGGTACAACTCTCTGAAAGGGATGAGCAATAAAAATAGGAAAGAATGTCGTGCTCTATGGAAAGGCAGGACTTGACTACACCAAGCTCCAGTGACAGACAGGAGATGTGGGTCAAGATCTGACCAAGACTAGAAGGAAGCAGTTTCAGTGGTATCATCACTAGGATATGTTGCAAGCTGCCTGAAGTGGGTTTGGCTTTCCAGCAACAATTAGTGGAAGGGTCTTTGTGGGAGATGACACCCACTCTACCACCTTCCAAGAGTGTAGCAATAACAGCCATCTTATATTTACCAATGGAAATTCCTTTTCATACAACCTGGCAAGTTTCTACAATGAAAAAAACTGTATGGATGTGACAGTAGAAGTGGTTGTGATATGCTTCAGGCTGCTTATAATCAATGTTATGTTCTTGTTCAAATGAAGACTATCTGACACAATAAATAGTTTAAAATATTCCTTAGTAAATTATCATGGAATACGTTTTTAAAAAAAAACAATTTCAAATGTCAGCTGAGCTCTCTGTTTCCACTTACATAAAAATCCCTTAATGTGAAGTTTAAAAAAGAAACTCCCAGAACTAGACACTATTAAAACCCACTTTTTGTCCCAGTCCTTTAAAATTAAAGAATATTTTCTTTACCCAAATGTTTCTCATCAATGACATATTCTTACAAACTGTCAAAGTGACAATATTATTAAATAAGGAATTAAATACCTAAATTTTTAAATAATATTTTCCCCAATTATATTTAACTTTCGTTTTCTCCAGTGATGCCAGCTTCTTAGCTGTGATTCTGAGGCATTTTCCTTCTTGCTGTATCTGAGAAAATTTGATCAATTTGAGCATGGAGTTCCATCATGAAGAGTCAGATAAAATACATGCTTCCTTATCCTCTGTAAGACTAAAAGCTTTTCCTCCAGCTTTGATTATTTGGGTAGTGATATAAAAGCAAGAAAGGTTTAACTGGAAAGACACAGAATGGACTCCACAAGTCCCAGAGAGAGATTCAGAAAATTGAATTATTATCTAAACTGCCAAATATGGGATATTTTTCAGCATTTACCTTTGGAATAGGCTTTAAACTTGACAAATATATTCATTGACAGATGCTTCAGCAAGGCACCACAGTTACTGTGCTTACAGACTTGAGTTATATACATGATTCTATTTATGATTCCTATTATTTATAGTGACTTTGAAGAACAATGAAGAATAAGCTGTTGTTGTGCTTGGCACAAGAAGCTTCTGCAAAATTAGTCCAGAAGGAATAAAAAGGAGAGCTTTAGGGGCAGCTCTCAGAAACAGCTAACTTTCAAGTAAATTCTGCAATATAAACCAGAAACTGAAGAACAGGAAATGTAAATCTGTGACAAAATGTTTCCTCAGATCTGTACTGTAGATTTTTATAATGTAGAGTGGCTTATATGGAGAAAACATTTCATAATGAGCAAAGCCAGTTGTCACATAAGGAAGTTCTCAGCTGTTTCAATTTTGTCCCCTTTCCTATCCTTAGATAGCAGTGCTTGACTAGTATATATGTAAAGAACTGTAACCCTTTTTGTGAATCAAAGCCATTAGTAGGCAAATGCAGAGAGCCCATTTTCACAGATAAGAAATCCCATTCCAAAATATTGCTATTTTTTTCTGCATTTTTATATGCACGTGTGCATCTGTGTACATGTTATGTCTGAATCTGCGAGTGCTTAAAATTACATAAATGAAATTTTCAGGAATTCTAATTAATTCAGGTGTTTGTGAATCTGTCTTGCTCCATTGTGCCAATGCATATGTACCAGAAATTAGGAAATACAGCTTTATTTCCTGGGTTAGGTTTATTTTTCTTAATAAAAGAGTAAGAAAATAATAATAATAATAATAATAATAATAATAATGATAAAAGCTGTTTACTCGCTTTTCATAATCTGATGCTTTATTCTGGGAGTGTTTTTTTGCACAGTGTCTTGTACTGTAACATTTTGATACATTTTCCGTTTTCAATCTGTATTTTTATTCCTTTATTTGTATTGTAGTTTTTTCCTGACTTTATGCAGGTTTGTATGGATTTCTAATGGTTGGTTGAAGATATCTGGGCAGACTGATAATTTCCTTGGTTTTGCAACTTTATTGGTAAATGAACAGCAAACAAGAACAAACACACAAATACTCTAAGATGGTGATAACAAGCAAAATTTGGCAGGCGGTACTCTAAATTCTCATGATCTCTTGGCCTACCTAATGCATCCAACTTACAGTGAGTCTGAAGGTTGCTTTAAACTATATGGAAGAACAAGTTCCCTGAGGATGAATAAAAAAAAATTTCTCTGGATTTAGATTTTAGCATTTGCTTTTCACTTACTCTACGGTGCTTCCTGATTTGCCCCAGTTATCCAGACTAGGGAGCTGGCCAGTCTGTATGACAGACCTGCCTTAAATCAGGCTGTGGATGGGGACAGAGGCCCATGTGTGCCCAGGACTCATCTTCCAGTAGGCAGGGAATAGTTAAGTCATGTAACCATGTCCCTTGTTTGAACACAGTCTTTATGGCACCCCCAGTGAAGCTGCTTTGCATTTTTTTTGTACAGCCTGAAACATTGTCTTTGTTATATAGAATAAAAATTTTGCACAGAATTCATTTTTTCCTAATTATAAAATTTTAGCTAATGCTGAACTGAAGAAATACATAGCTCCATTGGACCAGTGCTGGTTCATACCAGCAGGCAGTCTGCAAATCCTGAAAATCAGATTGGTTTAGGGGCAACATCCTGACTACAAGGTATTATCAAGTTTACTGACAAACTGGACAGGTTTTCTGCTGCAAAAATCCCACGGGCTGAAACCCAGACTGCAGGAAAAAAGCAAGAGAAAGTGTAATGGCATATGGCCACTTTTCTTCTCCTCTCCCATCAGAATTAGATCCACAGTGATTCTTCACCCTGAACCTTTCATCGCATTTCTTTATCTTCCTTGATTTTTATTCTACTTGAGCTCTTTGTAAAAAGATATACTCTGTGATGTGATACAAAGATATTGATCATAAAAGAGGAACTTACATTTAGGAGATGAAGAGTGTCTACTAAAATGAGAAAACTGGCTACATGAAGATAAACACTTTTCTTGATATACAACATCATCTTGAACTATACTTGAAAAGTAATTAAATGGACAAGACCTGTCCAAAGCCAAATGCTCTGCATTGCTTTTCATTCTTCTGACTCCTTTGTTTAATAAATGCTCTGCTCTGAATACAGAGATTAATAAGAAGCTCAAGATAGAGATTAATATTTTGTTCAATATTCATTGTTTCACCTAATGTAAAATGGAAATTTTAAGTACTTTGTTAAATGGACTGAAAATTTGAGAGGTTGTGTAATTTCACTGTACCTTCTATAAGTGGCTCTTATACATTAATCTGAAAAGCATTAATCTGCTTTGTATCTGCCAAAAACACTTTGTCCTCATGGGTACCTGTGGACCTTCCAGTCCACCAGTATGATATTGTGNTCATTTCATTTCATTTCATTATTTGTAGTGATTTATAGTTTTAGAGGCACAATCCTGTCACACTGGTGGCATGTGCTGCGTGGAGAGAAGTGAGGAAGGACCACATGGGAGCACAGAACCTGCATGAGGAGTACATTTACACATAAAGAGAATTCTGGGTTTACAATAACCATGTAGAGAAATGTTCGGATGGAAAAGGTACCAATATAAAAAGACAAGAAAATATAGGGGTGCTGAAAAAGAATGGTATCAAATATTATCCACTGACAGTAATACCGTTGGAATTTTGGACTTTGTTCTTGTAACATCTAAATCCGGTTGCTCCAACTTTATTAGGATGGTCAATATAATCTCACTTTTGACTCACTTTGTGAAAGTATCTTTCTATGATGCAGTAAAAAGTCAAACTTACTATCTGCTATTTGCAACTGAAAATATTCCATGTAGAAAGTCTTGGTCTAAAAGGTACAGTGTTTTGTATAGTCTTATTTCTTTCAATTTTATTCCAAGTGTTGCTAGTACAGTGATGTCCTGCTGTAGGTTCTTCAAAGGGTATTTCCTTTTTCTGTATGTAGTGGACAGGTAGTAGCTGATGTAAGTAGGATTAGAAAATGACAAAACATGTCCAATATGTCAAATAGAAAATTAATTTTTCATGAAGATTGATTTTTTTTTAACTTTAAAGGTCAGCTTACCTTAGTTTCCACTGGTGAGTTGGAAAACCTCACAACTATCACAAGGTGATTATGTCTTTTAGAACTGCTGTTGGCATTGCTTCAGGTTCTCAGAACAGGACTCAATATTGTTGTGCTAGAATCCTTTTATTTTTTTCTTTAAGCTGAGCATATACCCGGTTCAAAGAATGATGTTGTACAATGATTTTCAGCATGGCATCTTACATCAATTTCAGAAAAACGTTTTAGTTTATTTCCCTGAACAGCCTCACTGCTGTCCATCACACCCTGTAGCTAGTAGTGAAGCTCAGTGCATTTGCTCCAGTTTTGCATATTGTTCTTATCAGAATCTGAATCTTTGCTCTGCTGAGAGGAACTTCTTATGTCCTTCTGAGCAAGCCAATCTAGACATTCCCACTGCCTTACTGACATTTTTGCTGTTGAAATGATTTTAAGTATCCTGGGAATAGCAACCAGCTACAGGCCTGTGTGGTTTGTATTCTCTTTGATAACAAGAAATGTTAAATTATATTTGTTTTCATTCTCTGAGTTCCCTGTGGAAGAGGAGAGAAAAAGTACATAATTAGAAAACTGTAGCAGCTGCACTCTGTCCTGCATGTTTTTCCTCTGGAAAGAGACTGTGGGGTCAAGAGATTTACATTAAATATATCCTTTGAATATGGGGTTCTGAGGAGTGGGCTAAGACTGAAAAGGGACTTAGTAAGCAGATTATCCTAAACCGGCCACTGAGAACACTAGATTTGACAAAGAAAAGGGTTGAGAGAAAATTTATATGTTGGAATTTTGGTACACTAGTGGCATTTATTTTATAATTATATATGATCCTCCACAACCACTACTGCTCGCTGTTCAGCAGAGTCCTGTTCTTAAAAGAATAACAGCAACTGGACTATTTTATCTCAGCAGCAGCATGCTCTTGCCCCAGCAGCTGCATCTGAATTCCTTAATGTGGAGCACTGGGAAAGTTGCAGGCTGTATCATTCCAGTGAGCTTTCAGAGGAGAAACTCTACTGCTCCCCTGCTACCACCTCCAACACTGACAGTGTTCATTTCCTAGGTGACACTACTGCTCTTTTAAGGGACACTATTGCACTTCCAAAGTGGAAACAGCAGCTTCTCTCTCTTCCTTCTGTTCTCTCCAGCCAAGTATTCAGCAGTAGTCCCTTTGAAATTACCAAGTTGCACAAACTGTGGCGGGACAGAAAATCATATGCCTCTCACCTGCCATTTTTGGAAGCACGGTTTGCTCTTGTTGACATCTCTGCTTTGGGTTTTTGTACCATGCTCAGTATGGTATTGCTTCTCCAGGTGCCATTCCTTTTCCTTGCCAGAGATGTATAAGCTTATTTTTCATGTTTTACGCAGCTTTCTCACACTGGGTGTGTTTCTCTATCTTCCTCTGACAGGGTTTTGCTGATTCCATATTTACCTTGTATAGGAGATCTTTCCCTCCTCTCCACTCCCCTATTTCTTCCTGCAGCAGACTTTCCAAGGTCTGTCCTGCACTGGCTGCTGCTTTCCATTTTACCAAGTGGGTGAACGGTTTCTTTTTTCCATATTCTCTCTTGCTGTTAACTTCATTCCTCTAATCATGCCTTAGGTCTCACTAAGTGCTATACCAAACTGCCTTCTATGACTGAATAGGTCTTGACAAGCTGTGACCAAACTTGTTCCTGAACCTGTGAATTAGCAACTCCACACTTTAGTCACAGAAAAGCATTTAAAATCTGCAGAAAATCATGGGAATTTATGGTTCAAACTTTGAAATTTGATGTAGATGTGAAGTTCTTCACAGATTCAGTGCCAAATAATTAAATTTGGTTTGAATTCATCTTAGTGATGAAAGATGCAAGAGTTTTCAGCTAATCTCTTTCAAGCCCTTCTGCTTTCATCTCTCAGGACACAGGAAAAATTCCACAATGTTGTGCATTTTTTCTTGAGGATTCTTTTTAATACATCACAAAAAATTTTGTGTGTGTGGTACTACTATTGCTAGCTATATCTCACTGTAAATATTCATGGGATATTTGAAGACACTTAGACATGAGTCATAAAACTCTCTGGTCACTCAGACAGAAAGACAGGTATTTTATAGACATAGCACTCTCTAAAATGTCTGTATTGTCTTGCAGTATCCCATAAAACTTGTATGTTAAACAGAAGAAAGATCAATTGTGGATGTTTATTTAAAAAAAAATTATGGTGATAAATCAAATAAATTAAAGCTGTGCTTTTTCCAGGGAAATAATCAGTGAACTTTAACAGAATAAGCACACTGTAAATTATGAGGCATCATTAAATCTCTTAACAATTGAGAGTTTTCAGCTTGAAAAGAGTCACAGAAGTGAGCATTAATTAAAAAGTTATAAGGAAATAACCTTCTGTGATTGATTTCACACCACACTTAGATTTACAGTTTATATATATTTTTTAGTTTAAATTTAACTTGCTGTGAATAAATTGTATTGTATGGACATTACATCTAAAGGACATGAAAACTTCTTCACTTTCTAACAAATATATGGTTACTATAAATTAAAGATATTTCACTGAAGGGAAGAAATTAAAAGTCTGGATTACAAGATATTGTAATAGATGTGAATTGCCTTGAATGGCTCTTCCACATTCTTTAATGCCAAACAAAACGTAAATTTTTGAGTCAAAGTAGCTATATTTGAGCGTGCATGTTATCAAGAAAACTCAGATATAGTGACAAAACTTTCCAGCCAACAAATTTACATTCCAGAATTTAAATATCTCTCTGCAAAGGATAACATAGAATTTATACATATTTTTACATTTAAAAAAAATGTAGAAACCTAAATGCTGAGATTCTTTCTCTAGTCATTGTGCGATTGCATAATTCTGCTGAGAGATGAAAAGTGCAGAAGCTCATATTCACATATACTTGCCTGTTCCTCTTGCTTGCACTGGTCAAGCTCTGGGGCTATGATCATTTTAGTTGCAGAGTTATTTTAGGGATACCAAGTTGCCCATAAGTGTGAACCTTCGTGTGAATGTGTATGTTACTGAAATCCTGAGTTTCATCCTGCTGAAGCAAACAGTGAGGCTCAGGGATGTCCCAGATGTTTTAACTGATTTCTTCATACAAATGGTCTGCAACCTGGTTAGAAGAACCTTGTTATATTGCCAAATACAAGTAACTCATCTCATCTTGTCTCTTCTCTTCAGGAAATGATTAGTGATGTGAACATTTTGGATCAAAAGCAACAGTTCAAATATTCATTCTCTTAATGCATGTAAATAATAGTTTTTGCTGGTTTGATAATTTCCAGAAGGCTAATAAACATCTATGTTCTTTGGCTTTGTCTTCCTCTCTTATTCTCTCCCATTTATTTTCAAACATCCATAAAGGCTGATTGGGGCTGGTATGCCAGCTAAAATAAAACACCAATCCAAGTGTGGGCTAGTCCTGGGTGTTTATTTCAGAAGTGAGATGTCATCTTTGAAATATAATCACTGCTCTGAAAATGCTCCTAACAGAAATGGGAATCCCCCTAATTCTGTTGCTAAGCCAGAATACTGAAACTCCATGAAGGGCACTGCCAAACAAGAGCTATTTACTGGTACTAGTATTAGAAGACAGAAGATATAGATGTTCAGTAATATACATTAATTTATATCAAGCAAGCCAGATGTCCAGAAACTGCAACTAAGCTTAAATTTAAAATCAGCCTGAAAAATCCTTTGTCATCTGCTGCACACATGCTGGACTGTAAGGGAAGATTCATTACTATTGACCACTAGGTAATGTCTTCTCTTCTGAGTCGAAAATGTTTCCTAGGGGATCATTTGTGTGTGCCAGGCTATATACACTTCCAAGAACAAGGCAGAATAGAATAAAAAAATGGAGTGATAAACCTTTCTCAAGACACAGCAGCTTTAACGTGAAAGGCAGCCACCATTCATGGCTTTCCTACAGACTGGAAGGCACAGTTATCCTGCAAAAGGCAGAAGATGGAAGAGATGACTGTAGCCTGTTGTCAGACTGGGAGAAAGGAAGTGGGAAGAGAGAACTTAGACAAACAGGATTTGAATGCTCATCTTCAGAAACAAAATACTGAGTTTGGAAATATTCCACCTGAATATGAGGAAGAACTTAGTGTGTGGGTGACCATGCCCTGGCACAGACTGCCCAGAGAGGCTGTGCAGGCTCCCGCACTGGAGATGCTCAAGGACCTTGTGGACATAGCCCTGTGCCATGTGCTCTGGGATGGCCCTGCTTGAACAGGGAGGTTGCACCTATTGTGGTCCCCTCCAACCTGACCCTTTTTGTGATTCTGTGGTTGCTTAATAAAATGCTGTCTTTGAAGACATGTTTCCTGCAATAATCTTCCATCTATATTACACTGTTATTTCTAGAGATAGACAAAGCTTCTGAATCAAACAGCAGGCAATTTAACTTCAGCTCCAAGGCAGTGACAGTGAAGAAAGGCATCCTCTGAGAAAGTAATGAATGACAACACAGTTACACATCTTCAGACTAGTTAAAAAGTGAAATAAAATGAATAACAGCATGTTTCCAAATTCTGGGCTTTCCTTCATTATCCACACATCAACTAAAGTTATGTTCACCTTAACCACAGGGGTCCAGATATTTTCTCTTACATACTTTTGCTGTACTGTCAACATGACCTCTATGTCAAGACCAATTTTTTGAGTCAAGAAATCACACAATGTTATGGTGTATTCTTCTTCTAGAGAGAAAATAAGAAAGGGGAATGACTGAAGAAACATCAGTGCCAAACTTCTTTAAGTGGCTGGTGCTCTTCATGGCCCAGTATAACTCAGAAAAGCTCATAACTCATATGGAAACAGAAGTGTAGTGAAATAAAATTCTCCAGATCTTTTTTCTTATTTAATAACATCTGCATTTTACCCTATTGTGTAATAGCAAGCTTGTCAGATTCTTTAGGACCCATATCTCTTTAAATTCTTCTCTTAAGCATCCCTCTTCCTCAGATGTGAATATATTGCAGAAGTGAGAGTATTGTACTTCTGATTATGAATTTTTTTTTTTTTCAGTCAGGGCCCTGGAAAACCCTCTGTATCCATTGGATTCAGTCTCAAAATATATCTTTGTGGGCAACATTTTTGTTAAGGGACATTGGTAGGTGTTCTAGTGTAAGCCTGGTAGGCAGGTGAGCCCCACATAACCACTCATTCATCTCACAGTGAGAGAGAGAAATGAATTGGAAATGTAAAACTGACAAAACTCATGGTTGATATAAAGACAGTTTAGTAGTAAACAGCAACAACAACAAAATCAAAAGAGAGCAACAAAGGAAAAAAACACTGCCAGCAAACCAAAACAATGAGAAGAAACACAAGAGATGAAGAAAAGAAAAACAAATCCAGCTTCTCATCACTAACAAATGCCCAGCCAAACCTAGCACAATAGGATGGTGTAAATGTTGCCTGCAGGTACTGAAGAAAATTTTAGAAGAATTGAAACTCTACCACATTACAGGCTGCCTTTGGGCCTTTGGGAACTGAAATTCTCAGAGAAGCTCCATCTCAACACATTAAAAAAAAAATGCAATCTTTCTTCATCAGGTAAGCCATTGGCAACATTTCTTGAGAGGCACTTGCTCTTAGGGTTTTTTACTTTGTTGAACTCTCAAGTGATGCTGCTGGGCCTTTATCTCAGATAAAGAAGTGTAGAAATTATGTGTAATTTGGCATTTTTATGAGCTAAAAATACTAATCCTTCAAAGAGATCAAAGAGGCTTGTTCAGGCACACAACAGAGAAATAAATTCTTCAGGCTTCCTGGAATATTTACAGAGTAAGAAGGATATTACTTCTCAGAGCAGAGGTCAAAGTTATGCTTATCACTCTGAAGTGAAAAGACTACTTCATAATAGTAGAGTATTCATAAAACTTAGTCTAACCAGAAGAAATTATCTGAAAAAAAAATTATTTATCTATTAGTTTGCCATACTTATTTCCAGAAGTAAACATAACAAAGGCACCTCTGTCTTTAAAAAATAGAAGGGAACAGGAAATTATTTTGTTCAATAATTTTTTTCATAATCGTTTGAATATCAAAATACCATATATCTACCTGCTGAAAATTTGCTAACACATATCACGGAAAATCTGAAAGGCATATAGATATTACATAAATAAATTTTAATTTCTATCGAGAAATATGCAGTGTTATGAAAGACAGCTTGCAGACATAAAATAGATGCTTTTAAGAATCTCTTTTCCTTCAGAAAGGATCTTAAACTTTTTATTAATATTTGCATGTCATACAACAGTTATAAAAAAAATGATAAAAGTAAAATAGTAAAATTCACACCCAGAACAGCCAGTTTAACCTCATTCCTCAAAACCACAAAAAACCTCCAAATAAAAAACAAAACAATAACAAGAAAACCCAAACCAAAACAAACAAACAAACAAAAAACCAAAACACCAAAAACCATATAAAGAAATATTCAAGCTGTATTTGTCATAAGACAAATACAGAGATTAAAATTACAGTTTTACAGATTAAAAGTAAAGTTTTACCGAATTTAGCTACTTACTTTAATATTAGCTACTTATGTCCATTTGGGTGAACTCAGAGGAAAATTGCAAAAGACAAAATTTATATATTAGTTTATTCATCTGTCTCTATGCTATAACAATTAGAAGAAATCTTTGTCTGAATTCCTACTTTGTTTCTGGAATGATTAGGACTCACACAGAGACCTCAAAGGAGGACTTGGCACAGACCTCTCTGGGGAACAGGACTGAGATATTTGAGGGAAGACCCTTTCTGTGAGGTTATCCATGCTTTTGAGCATGGTCAAAGACACAAAACTCCTGGGCATACATAATCTCTTCCCATGCCTGTTACTGCTTTTTCAGCCTACAATGGGACACGTTGTAGTTTGTGAATCTGCTGTTTTCTGAGACTTCAGCTTCCTGACATCCAGCCTGCTGCTCCAGAGCTCAGCTTTAACTGCAGCCCACATGCCCTTAGCCTCCTTCCCAGCCCTGTTTAGCTCTCCATGTTAATCCTTTCAGTGCTCATTTTCCCACTGAACCACCTTTTACAGCACTGCAGCATGCTCTCAGCTGCAGTTCAGGCAGACCCAGCCCATCCTGGGTGCCTCCTGCTCTGTCACTCCCCACCACTCCTGGCTAACTCAGAGCTGGGGTAACATGGGCCATAGGGGCACCTATAGGGGCACCTGCTCCCCATCACTGGGACTTTGGCTTGTCAGATACTTGGAGGGGTTGGCTGTATCTCGGCCAGACCCTTGTGAAAGACTTGGCACCCTCTTGGAGGAGCAGATTTGGGCTAAGGGACAATGTTTTCTGTAGAGGAGAGGAGGGGTGCAGCAGTTCTGAGTGAGGAGCATCCCATGAGATATTTGTGCACAATTTATAATGTCTGTAGAAAGTCATAACCTTGCAGTACGTAAACTCCCATTTTAAACCACGATGAAATCCTGATGGGTTAATTATTTCAATGGACACACACTGAACAATTTTGCTTCCAGGTCAGTCATTTAGGGTCAGTATCATTACATTTGCATGTCAAAACAGGCACATTTTTGACCTTGGCAGCAACATGTCAGTAATAATTTATCACTATCACATTTACAGAAATGTATAATCTCTACCTTCCTTACACAAATTTGTAGGAAATACTTTGACAAAATATTCTGTTGTGAGTGATAATTTCACTTAGGAAAATTAATTAAATCACTTAACAAAATGAAACCTACTAATGTACTTTATAAGTCTTTAAGAACCAGTCAAAACATTGTTCTCTTTCCTGTATTGTTGCTCCTAATGATTACTCCTTTAAATTTGCAGGTCAATTTTTTTCAGGCTTTTTAGGTCTTTCTAAAAGGTGCATGGAAGATTTTATGTTTGGATAATATGAGGAAGAGAAACTGGCATTTTCAATAATCTCTAATATTTTCATATAGGTGTATTGATTGTGAAAGAAACCTTTTAATTTACAGTATCTCCTATTGTTTTGAGAGAATGTCACTAAAAAAAACCCATAACTTTTTACCAAGAGTTAATGAAATATTTTTTAAAGTTTATTGTTTTGTTTGTCTATTTCGCAGGTAGTTTTCACTTTTATATACTCCTGGTTTTGTCGTACTGGCACACAAAAAATTTTAAAAAGCCAAACCAAAACCAAACAACCCATATTGAAAATGAAACACTAGATCAAGGATCTAATATATTGCTATAGCAACAAATGCTGACTTCATGCAGCCCGTGAAGCACCAATGCATACAATTTGATACCTAAAGTTTAACAAATCTGAGATTCTTGTTAAAGGAATTATAAAATGTGTGATCAGTCATCAACTCCTGCTGATACCTGGAGTCCCTCTCCAAGGTAATATATCTGAAATTCAAGTTTTGGTTCATGATGCTTCTGGCGTCGAAATGACTCTTCACAGAATTGGGAATTTTTCTAAATAAGAAAGATTTTTCTTGCACAGATGTTTAAATGAAAGATTTATCACAAACAAACAAACAATGGTATATGTTTGGTTAGTTTTTCCACGTATCTTTTAAATAACAGCAATGCTTCAAGCAAAAGACTAATGACAGAAATTGGAATTTAGTTACTTTTTTCCTCTAAACAGAAACATGAGGGCTGTGATAGGGTCAAGGATACCTATGCTATACTGCTTTACCACAGGAAGGACTGAAATATTGTACATTTATTTTCAGCCCTGAAGTTTTTCTTTCATCTCTGATTACACATCATTACATCCTCAGTGTAATACCCAGTTCTTATCCTGTCAACATCTTCCATTAGTCTCCAACAACCCATTTCCTCACCAGCTTCATATTAGAAGTGTCCACAAGACAGCTGCAGTCCTACATTACACACAGAGGTCAAGAGAAAACAAACACCCCAGATCATGAATGTGCTTTGTCTAAATTTCACTTTCTTAATTTTGATTCTGCATTCTGTGAGCACAGAAAGTTTTTTAATTAGCTAAAGGAAGAGATTAAACTGTGGAGACAAGAAAAGGGCAAAAGAAGGGACATGTATTTTGCTTTAGCCTCTTTACCTGGTCATTGGAAAGAAGTGAGCTGAGCTAGGATTTTTGATAGTGAAAGTAAATGGGACCAACACTGATGTCTCATTTAAGTCTGTCATAATTTCCTTCTCACTCTATTTTGAACCTGCAATTGCAATATTATGTTGCTAATGTCTCTGGTCTGAATTGTCCCTCTAGAAAGAGCCTTTCCCAGAGGGCAATTTGGAGCAGGAGCTTAAACAATCTGAAATTGTTCACCTGAGAAGAATATTTCCCTATTGCTGCATAGGGACCTAGTGAGACTATCTGGGAAATTTGGGGGACTCCGTTAATACTGAAGTTGTGTTGTCTCAAGTCCCCACCAGTACTTCACCCAGATCCAACAGTTAGACAAAATATCTTACCTTGCCCATCCTAGCAAGACCAGTTTTTTTTTTGTTTTCTTTTTTTTGTTTGGAGACTCCAGAAAATACCAGACTTGCCTCCATTCAGGCATCTACATCCTGATGGATGGTCTGAGGGAAACAATGATAAATAAATAAATCAGATTAAAGTAATATTATTGGAAATCTACTTTTACTCTACTGCAGAAGCAATATATTAATAATAGCATATTTGAGTTGGTCTTCACTCATGAGACTTGGCTCTAAGGTGCACAGGTAATGGAAAACAGCAGGAGAGATGCTCTCCAAGAATGACAAAGATTTCTGATCGTGTAAGACCACAGTTATCACCATGTTATTCTTTTTCTTTCTGGATAAAAATTTGAAAGGTATATGAAGGACATGGTACCAGAACGTGAAGCAAAACATTTTGTCCACAGATGGGTGTGTGGCCTCAGACACTCACTTTTTCCTCTGTGCAATAATAATGCAATTTCTGATCATCAAAAACTATTCTGTATTCATCCATTTATTAGTCAGTAAACAATGCAGAGGGTTGGTTTAGAGTCTTCTTAGGTCAGTGAGTTTAATTTCAGTAACCTATCTGATGAAGAACCTTTGGGCTATTTAACTATATTTAAGTACTGCATACTGCAGCTAACACAAAATATTGAATATATGCAAGTGTAGTCTGTCTTTATAGAACAAATGACAGGTCTGATACTGCACAAGCAATACTTTGTACAATGTCTGTTACACTGTCGAGCATCTGAAACATTATTTTATTGCTTGAAGCTTTACAGGATAAAAAGTTTTCTGATCTCTAGGTGAAATGTTAAATCAGCTTGAGAGTGGAAAGGAAAGGAGATTTCTTGTGTATATTAATGATCAGTGGGACCTAGAATGGCAAAATATGCTTTCGCTGCAGAAGCTTTCAACCTGGAATTCTTCTGATAACCTTCTCAGAACTAGTATAACTTTTAAAGGAAGCAGAATTTGCTGATAATAAGAAAATCAGATTAAAACCCTTATGTGCTGCTGGTTTCCTTTACATTAAAGAATTCCATTAAATTGAAACAACTTGTGTATGAGAAATTCCATAAATGTAATTTACTGACTGTAACTGGAGAAGAAACCACTTAAAGAAAAATTTAATTTTGTAAACCTTCCTCTATAATTGTTGAACAGTCTTTAATTCAAGCAGATTAATGTACTGCACTATAGTATGGCATATTATGCAGCATTCCTGAAGACAGGATCATTAGAAATTAATTTCAGGACTATGTACATGGAATGTTGTAGTTAGTGCAAATATTGGATGGGGTGGTTGGGTCAAGAATAGCTTGTTCTGCATATTCACCTAGGTGTAAATAGAAAATTACTGTTGTAATTAAAATTGCAATTTATTTTATTACTATAACAGTTTTTATTGCTGACAGTAAAATTTACACATTCTTATGTGTAATTACGGTTCCAAATACTAATTTACTTCAGGGTGATTTTTTTTGAGCTCTGTAAATCTTTCAAATCAATGTTTCTCTGAGATACCTTCATTAGTTTTTAGAACTGTCGCTTCTATATTTCCACAGTTAGCAATACATTAAATATCTTGCTGTGAACTGAAGGGAATGGCTTTTGTTTCTTCCTTTTCAAGTGAATGTTTTAATAAAAAACACACTTGGTTCCTTCCCTGTGGGTTAGTTTTGGGTCCTTTCATCCCAGTTATTTTGAAAAGACAGAGGCAGATTTTGTACATGGAGTAGAAATTAGTGAATTTCCAAACAATCCCTCTTGAATCAGGTTGCTTTTGCAGTAGTAGACTTGTTGCAAATATATTTAAAATGCATCACAGCATAATTCCACAAAGGGGGTTATCTTCCCATTTGTGCTACCCACTCTTTCCATGAACCACTTTTTCAAAATTCTGTTTTTCCCCATTTGCTGCCTACAAGTATTAAAAATAGGTTGTGTATCTTCCCTTTTAATCCAGTGTTTCAGTAAAACAACAACAAATAGCAGGCAAGTCAAAGAGATACTTCTGTTTTGCCTTAATTTATTAATTGTTGTGAAGTGTGAATTTCAAAGTCCAGTTAAAGCAGTCTTTAGAAAACTTATATTTGCTTTGCTTTGCCTCAAACCCAAAAATGCTAAAGCAATCAAAAAGTAACTTATCAGCAAGATACATAGAGAAAAAAGCTTCATGACTAGTGAAGAATGGAATTAATATGTCCACAGTGTTGTGTCCTGGAGGGCTATCTAGAGTCTCTTATTTCTAACAAATTTTTTCTCTGCATTTCCACAAAGGGGCATAAATAGGAACTCCCTCTTCTATCTTGCTATTGGTAATGTCTGATATCCTTTTATCCTTTACATCTTTCAAATCTGCCTGATATTGCTCTGGGTGTTGAAAGAGTATTAGGGAAAAAAGAATATACACATTCATATGTATGCACACAGTGCAATCTCAACCTCCCTTGCCAAGACCTAAATTGGCAGAAGCATTTCTTTCATTTTGTTATTTACTTTGTATTTATGGTCCTTTAACAAAATATCTTAACAAAAAGCAATAAAGAGAATTCTCAGAGACAGGAAGGTTGGATGTATGTTTCCACAGGAGTTTCAGGTACAGTTTAATAATGCTTTCAAGAATCTGAACCAGTCTTGAGCAATATGTAGCCTTCACCCTACATCTTCTTTCATTTATGGACTACATTCTTCAGTAAAAACTTGTGTAGTTCTGATCTTATCTGCCAGTTGCTTTCTCAAGCCACTCTACAGATCCACTCTACAAAGCCAGCCACCAAAGTGGCACATGCAGGAAAAAGGAATAATTTTTGTAACAGTCAGTAGAGAAAGGTGGAGGAGAGAGGTCAGCTTTGGCAGTAGAAGATAGAGGGTGTAAATACATTTATTTGAAACTCACTGCTAATAAACTAGAGTGCTTGACAGTCTATCCAGAAATTTGATTGGGCATCTGTGCTTTAGAAAATTTCTATAAGCTCTGTAAGTACATGAGGAGCACAGAGATGTTCCCTTATGCTCTCTCACACACACACACTTGAAGTACTACATGCTTCAAGTTCTAAATGTTAGAACTTTAGGATTTCATTTTATCATTTCCACATATAGAGCTACTGTTGGCTTGATTTTCTCTGTTTTTAATACCCTATGTGGATACAAAGAACAGACTAAACCCTGCTTAAATTCTACTAAAATCAACGGAGTTAAAGCAGATAGCAATTTTATTTATTGCTTTCACTAATTTAATCCAATTTCCATGTAAGGAACAATTAATACAGTGTGCAGTTAAAATGATTATACATATATGGCTAGATTTTAAATATTTTAATGTTTTTTTCTCTTGCTTATGATGTAATATAAGAAAATAACTAATATACAAACTTATTCCTACTTATTTTTATTCAGCAAACAGAGAGCATGAACAAAAAATGCTTCAAGAGCCCACTAAATGCTCTGAAAAGAAAATGCATTCAGAATAAATTATGTTAGCAGTATTTCTCCTGATCAGATCAGTGCAAAACCAGCTTTTACAAAAAGTATTTATCCCATGCCTCCTCTTCCTATTGAAAATGTGAAGGAATTATGCCAAAAGTAAAGGCAGCAGTCAGTACAAATAAAAGCTTCTATAAGCAATGAAGAACTTTACAGTAACCACATAAGTCTGGAAGTAAATCATGTATAGGGATATATTTAACTTATTAGTGTGTGTATGACATTAGATAAAAACTGAAAATGAATACATCTGAATTTGGGTTCTGTGACTGATTTGCATAGAAGTTGATTTTGTCATCTGCTTACTATATCTAATAATACAGCAGGAGTTTATAATGTCTTAATTGGTTTAGGTTATTGGTTCTTAAATATACACTGTGTAATTTTTCCTTGATATCAAAACCCACGGTTGACTGAGACATAATTTGCACTTCATCTTCCATTTCAGTGACTCTGTTAATTCCATTCCATCACTCCTATCAATGAATAAATGACACTAAATGAGCATTCAAGTAATTTGCCTTGAATTCTTTGCTTTGTGACTTATATCCTATTTTTGTGTTGATTGGCAGCATGGGAGAAACAACTGTTGTTGGAAACAATTCTCTTTACTTCTGAATTGCCTTACTAAAGAACAGATATGTTAATTAATTTTCTTCTTGTTTCCTTCTCTCTTGTCCTATTTTTAGCCCATTCTTCTTTTACCACTTAGAAATTCTGACTTCCTCAGCTTTCTAGAAAAACTGCAGTATTACAGGATAGAAAGATACAAAATTCATTAGTGTCATGTCAGACAATGCAGCTTCCCTTGGTGGTTTGAACCAAGTTTTTGCCTCAAATTCTGTGTTTGGTCTCTAATGGAAATTTTATATCAGGAAATCCAGCAAATGGATGCAAATGAAAATATAGGAGAAACTGATAGGGTTTCATATGTAAGGACATTCAGCCCACAAATAGCTCTCTGAATGATGAGGTTTGCATATTAAGAGAGAATGACAATTAAGGAAAAGTTATTGGATATGTTTGCTGCAGGACTTAAAAAACTGGGAATTCATATTTCATGGGTTCAGATACTGGAATCAATATGAAGACTTTGTTTTCCCTATTTAAAAAAAATGAGAGGAGAGGGAAAAAAACATTTGCAGGCAGAATCAATTTGAAAACATTAAGGAAATTTAAATGTGAAAATCTAGAAAAACACTGTGAGATACACCCATTGTTTGTATTTAAGCTGTTCCATATTTGGAGATTTCCCTAGGTTGTTTGAAGTCAATGTAAATTTTTCCATCTAATGGTGATCAGTGCTAGAAATTACACCTGATAGCTCTGTTTCAGTGTATGATTAATACTGTAAAAATACAGTGAAATTTTTAAATTAAAATATACATAAAAAAGAAATATCAGAATTATTGTATGCTAAAGGGTGTTTAGTTATAGCTTGTGCAGATACAAATATTTGAATATATGGAAAAGAAATCCTTTCAGTGCTTAATTACACGGTGCAGTGATGTCTTGAAGGCTTGAACAATGGTGGTTTAGTCTTAAAAGTCACAAAAGGGTGTGATCTAATCTGATTTTATTAAAATATTCTCAGATAATTTTGAAATTAGTAGATTAACCTGAAAGCTGCAAAATTATGATTAAATGCCTGATATTTTAATGCTCTCATTAAAATGAATCTAGATTCATGCCTGGCAATGTTAATAGGGCAGTGAAAATGTGACAGGGGGAATATTTATTCTGATCTCAGCTGATTGGGACAGAATTCACATATCAGCATTTTCACCAATTATTCTCCAGTGGGAGAAAAAATGAAGGACTACACTTCTAGCACATTACAGTCCTGCAATACAATCAGATAGTGTTGAAATGTTATAACACTTTCCTAACAATGGGCAGAAGTCCCTGAAATTGCTCCAGTGCAATAACATGCTACAAGATGTACAGCTAATGAGAGCTGGATATAGAGAATAATTTAGGATGAAAGTTCTGCCCCTGTAGACCAGACATGTCAGAATTTTTTTTGCTCATCAATTGCGTATTTGTAATATGCTGCCTTGATTAATGTTGGTTTTGAAGCTTCTGTGTCTATGGAAAACACATGGGTGGGCTTCTGTGCAAGCCAGGTACAGCTTTAACAAACACATCTGTGCTAACAGATGTTGAAGGGAGAGTAAGACAAACCCTGTCCTGAGGGATCTTAATAAACTGAATTTAATGGGAATTGAAAGTTCTTAGTATCACTTTAGGACTTTAAATAAATCAGTTTTGCACTAAACTGGTTGCTGGATTAAATGAATTCTACTTTGAATTCAGTAGTGTTCCACAGCATACAGAAAATCTTCATCAAATTTACTCAAGAAAAAGGAAGAAAAATACAGCACCTGATTAAAAAAAATTACTGTTTGATGTAAGTAAATGAGTTATGATAGTTTTTTTTTCACTTGAGGATTTGAGAATTTTAATTGGTAAGCAAATCAAAGAGATACCTGTTAAATTGGAACCCGTAAAGGAGATACATAGTGACTATTTTGTGTATTTGGTGCTGCAAATGCCAATGAGTGATTCTGCAGTCAGGGAGAATTAGATACCTGAATTTATTAATCAAGTAGGTTTTAGAAAATGCTTGGAAATGGAAAAAAAGGTAAGGTAGAAATAGTACTTTTAAGGTTGTTTTCTGGAAACAATATTTGCTGCTTATCACAATTTTTAGTTTGTTTTGCTGTGCAAATATATGTTTACATTAAATTTTTGAAATGTATTTTTATGTACTGATGGGACTCTAATCTCAATGTTGAACACTAACATTTGTTTTATATTCTGTCTTGTGTGTGTGATTTTTAATATTCCAATGTGATTGGGAAGATATTAATGCTGCAAGGAAGTTGCTGCTGGAATAATAAAAGATTAATTAAACCATGTAGTCTGATAACCATCAAAAATAAAAGTTCGATTTAAAAAATTGGATTGAAGAATACAGAAATCTTGTTCCAGATATAATAATTCCTAAATCTCTTCTCTTTCGACCTTATAAATCATATGCAGTTTTCAATAATTGCTGTGCTCTGTGTTATTTGACTAGAACTCATGTTAAAAAAAAAAGCAATCTTTAATTAAGCACCATGTATTTAAATGTTATGAGACAGTGAGTTTAACTTTTGCTTGAGTTACTTGATACAATGGTGAATGGAAACTGTATTTGCATTTACAGATATAAAATTTACAAATACATTACATGCTAGCATAGTAGATACTATTGTGCTAATATTTTCTCTTTCAGGGGTGAAAAGTAAGCCACAATCCACCCAGGAATATCCATAAGTCCTTCCCTATTTTTCTGGATGACAGAATTGTTTTTCAGTGCAGAAACAGATCAATATAGAGCATGCTACCTAAGGCTAAGCTTCCTTAAATTTTCACTGATGGAAAGGTAGTGGCATATTTTTAAATACTAAATGCTTTGATGGAGAAAAAATAAAAAGATTATTTTTGAAAAGTAAAGACAGTTTCACAGGAAGTATACAGGAATTAATTCTACCATAAATTAATAAATATTAGCTTGCATCTTTTCCATTTAGGAGCTCAGTGGAGAGTTGTTATCCACCTACATTTAGGACCCTGACAATGTGTCAGAGAGAGAGGAACACAGAAATAGACAGCATCATCTATCCAGCTGAAGATCCCAGGAAGAACTGGGATCTTAGCTGGAAGAACTCAGATGCAGCCCTACAGGATCTGCAGTCACTCCCAATATAAATTCACTGAACTTCACCTGTGGGTGGAATAGAAGATCAAAAGCAAGTGCTAATAAATATGTAAGATGATATACACTGGCTGAGTTTGAAGTTTGCTTTTTACTATAAGACTAAGTAGTTCTTCTCAGAGGCTTTTAGAAGACATGACAACATCTGGTGCAAATTGAGACACTAACAGCTGCACCACAGCTGCAGATCTCCATATCTATCAAATTCTTTCCTCTGTGGCTCATTAGTTTACTTCTGGTTACATTATTCAAGGCCAGGTTGTATGGGGCTCTGAGCGACCTCGTCTAGTGAAAAGTGTCTCTGCCCAAGGCGGTGGGGTTGGATCATCTTTGGTGTCCCCTCCACCCCCAGCCATTCTATGGTTCTATGGATATAATGGAGATGAATGCTAGCTCCTGACTACGAGGTCTGATTTGCTGTGTCTTGACTAAAAAATACACTGCAGACAAAACCCTGGTGTGGAAGTCATCTTCTATGAAAGAGCACATATCCGTAAGCTGCTCACTTCCAAAATATGACAGTCATTTCCATTTCTTTTACTGAGAATACTCCCTGACACTATTCCCACAGGTAGGAGTTTCTGGGAGAGACAAGGCAATGGCAAGGGAGCATTTTCTCGAGTTAACAGCAGAGATAATTGAGGTTCCAGTGATCAGGAACATTCCCTAGAGGGAAGAGGGATCTAAGAAAAAGAGTTCTTGTTCAAGGACAGCTTACTACAGCCTCAGGGACAGTTCATCCTGACAATCAGGAAATCAGGTAAAATTGGACAAACCAGGAGATCATAACAAATCTAAAACAATCAAAAAAGGCAATATGCAAAAGGTGGAAGTAGGGATAGATATCCCAGGAAGGATGTAGAGACACTGCCTGAGCATGCAAAGATGCGATTAGGAAAGTCAAAGCCTACCTGGAATGGAACCTGGAGAGGCAAGTCAAGACATCAGGAAGAGCTTCCTCAAGTCCATAAGCAGAAAAAGGAAGACTGAGGAAGTGTGTCCCCACTGTTGAATGAGGAAGGGACCCCAGTTACACAGGACACACAAAAAAATTGCTGAGTGTTTTCTTCACTTTAGTCTTTACTAGTAAGACCAAATTTCAGGAATCCCAGGCCATGGAGACCAGGGTGGAATGTCTGGAGGAAGTTAAAACTACCATTGATGGAAGATAATCAGAGTAGATAATACTTAATGAAACTGGTCATACAGAAGTTCATGGGCCATGAGAGCTGGGGGAGCTGGCAGATGTCACTGTGAGGCTATTCTTAATTACCCTCAAATGATCTGGTGACTGGGAGATAATTCTGAGGACTAGAGGGGAAAAAAAGTCACTTTTGTCTTCAAGAAAGGCATCAAAAAGGACACAGGCTGAGCAGCTAATCCTGTAGACCATTTCCAGAGACATGAAGGACAAGAAGGTGATTTGGAGTAGTCAGTCAGGACTCAGAAAGGGAAAGTCATGCTTAATGAACCCAATCACTCTCTAAAGTAAAGTGACAAGCTGGGTGGATGTGGAAAGAGCAGTGGATATTACTTCCTTGATGTGCCAGAGGGTCCTGCTGCTATCCAGAGGGAATTGGCAGGCTGGAAAAGTCAGCTGGCAGGAGCCTCTTACAGTTCAACTGAGAGAAGTTCAATCTTATGCTGGAGAGGAACAACCCAATGCACCAGTGAGTGCTGGAAACCCCCCAGTGATGCTCTGTAGAAAAGGAGCCATGGGGGTCCTACATGAGCCAGCAAAGTATTCTTATTAGATATGAGAAGTAAAAGCTTTTAACAAGTCTTCTTATTTACAAGCTCTTACTCTGAAATATGAAAAAAATCCTGAATTTCAAAGAAAACTCAAGAGGTTTTGTTTCCTGTTTTGAGACCATGTATTTTCTCTTTATTAGATTTCAGTTAGTTTCCAAGCTGTTTCTATTTTTGTCTATTTAGTGTTGTTATAGTGAGGTACTTCAGTTACTTTATATTCTCAATAAAGTATTCATCAGTCTAAATATTACTAATACACACAAAACCTGTTAGTTTTACAACAATTTAATAAAAATCGTTACAGGTCTTGATTTTTATGACACTTTTAGTTTTTATTTTTATAAAGAAAAACCATCTACAATGCTCCTCATGACTTTCAATGATTTTTCAGTCACATAACTAAAGCTCCAAGGTCTACCAAGATAAATTAGTGAGCTATGGGTCATTAGCAAAATGTGAATTAATGCAAAATGCACAATAGGCTGCACATTTTATCCTTTCTCCAGATGGTTAATTAAATATTTGAAGGCACAATATGACAAAAGTATGACAATATTATCACTTAATGGTACTGAATATGAAAGGGGTTTAATTGTTCTATTTCTCTCTTTCATCATTGATTAAAATAATGTATTTCAATGAAATTTGGCACTGGTCAGCATTTCAGTATTTCCTCCTAGTTGAAAATTAGATAATCTTTTCTTAAAAGAAGTGAAAATTATAATATGCTGAACAAATTGGAATATCACATTAAAAATACAGTCTTACAATATGTAACTTCGTTGAGGTTAAAATTGTACATCCCATATATATGCAGCACTTTTAATTCCTAGATATGTTGTTCTAAAAATCCACATAAGAACTCCATCAGTATTTATTAATAAAAAGCCTTATCAATGAAATTTATTATCTTGCAGTCATTTCCAGATCTCTTCACAAAATTTGAGATTATAGCTGTTTATTTGATGTGATGTATAAAAGAACGCTATTTTAAGAATTCATTAATACATCACAATTGTGGATTATTTACTTACATTTCACTTATAATAGTGAAATTAAAATTTAATTTTAATTAAAATTTAATTTAAAATTAAGGCCTATTATTAAAATTATTTGAATATAAATTTATTGAAGTATTAAAATCTGGTTATTTGATTAGAGTAAGAACTAGCAGACCCTAGTGACTTGGTCTTCCAAACACCGCAGTGTGAGATGCAGACCCTGTGGCTTCGCAGCAAGGCTCCTTGCAGGCTCTTCCTGCATATCATAGAATACCATGTAGACCTATATTTTTTAAACTATAGCACTACCTTATAAATGAGACAAGTTTTAGGATGGCAGAATTACCTCAAATAAAAGGAAAAAAAATCTCTTTTGCATTGTGGTGGTTGATAACATTGATTGCTTATGCTCACTAAACTGTCAGGATCAGGAAGACACAGGAATTGTAAAGTCTCTGTGAAGTCTGGATGGAAGTCCAGGAAAAAAGATGAAGTGACAGAGTCTGGGAAGGGAGATGAAATTTATAAATCACAGTTTGATAAAAAATATCAGTAATCTGTGTGTGTTCCATCCTTTAGCAATATTTCATTCAGGAGCTCAGACACTGCTTTAGTGATTAACACCCAGCAGCATGCTTGTACTGCAGAACCATGGCCATATCCTGAAGACTTGTTATGTGGCTTACCAGAACTGTAAATTCAGAAGCCATCTGAAGTTTATAAAGGTTTTTAAATTACTGGTTGAAAGAACCATCCAGAACCAAATAACTCACTTAAAACTTAATGTTCCTTAGAGAAAACATGCTTTGCTGTTGAAATTTTTTGAGTGGAATAATTCTGAAAATCCCTCATAGTGTCTTTTTGACACATTCATTGTTTAAAGAGAGTATAAAAGTTTATAGACATAAGAGATGCTGGATATGTGTTTTGCAAAAAGAAATAAAACCTAAACTCTATCTAAAAGTGGTGTATATTTATTAATTTGGTAAAGCTCTATTAATTGCACTCCATATTTCACTCCATCAATATCCACAAATAAGGGAAAAAGAGAAGGAAAATACCGGAGACCAGAACTTTTAAAATTTTAAGCACAGAAACAACCAGAGATTTTATTTGTGAAGAAATGTTCACAGCCTTACTGAGATACTACAGGTCTTAAGTTACAGAAGTGAGTTTACTAGTGACTACAACAACAGACCGTAGGAAACTGCTTTTAAGTGTACATACTCTTTAACTCTTCATGAAGATTTTGCAGTAATCTAGCTCTGTTTACACTCAACCAACACAGACTGTTCAGGACAGGACAAACCTTTCCTTCTCTGTATAATTTTTTTCTCTCCGGTTTCTTCCAGAGAGTGAGAACATTGTTCAAAACTCAGCTGGTGCAGCTGAGATAGGAAACCCTGGGACTGGTTCATTCTTTTTAAATGGACTCTAAACTAAAAAAATTATTCACCTTTCTGTCTTCTCAGACCCATCCCATCATGGGAAACAGCCTCCCTGCCTTACCAGTGGGTCTGGAGTCACTTGCAGTGTACAGTGTACAACCTCCACCAGTGATTTCCTTAAAAATAGCCTTCCTACTTGTCACACTTGAGCAACACTCATTTATGATAAAATCCCAAGTACAAAAATACAGATGTCAAGGTGTGCAGAGAGGTGTTCAGAGCAGAATCTGTTCCAAGAGTCTGGGGAATAACCACGATCTACCTGTGTTCAGTTCTGGATGAACACTGGCATTCTGTATCTTTATTCTGAAGTGTATATTGCTGCTGGAAGGAGATGAAGTCTGAGAAGAAAAATAATTCCAAGGTCGGTAACTTGGTTAAAGGATGTCTTGACTCTACTAAATTTTATTCTGTTCTTTAAATCTCTTGTGTGGTAAGCGGCCCACTTGCATTCACTGCAGCTGAATGTAAAGATTTATGTAAAAAATCTATTGGAAATTTTTATCATATTTTCCTTTTCTAGTTTAGGGGGGTTTTTTTAACAGAATTAAATGTCAAGTACTGCAATTCATAATGATCTGCCAAATAGGGTTCGGATTTACAGCTGAATCTTAGATATTCATAGAAATCTTACCTTTAGTAGTTGGAATTTAACTACTGTAAATGTACACAAGTATATATATATGATATGTATACATATACATACATACATACACACATACCCACACGTTATCTATTCAACTCCATCTTAGCAATACAGTAGATTTTTTAGATTTTACCTGTACAGATTGACTGTGGCACCCATGCAGATCACCCAGTCCAACCTCTTGCTCAGGGCAACACCAACTACAGCAAGTTGGTCAGACCTGTGATCACTCAAATATTAATATGTGCAAAAATAGAGATTTAAAAGTTTTCCATTTTTTCATTTCTGTCAAATATTTTTGAGATTGAGAAATACATTATTTCTGAAAATTATGAGATCAAGTTTACCTGCTCAGTCAGATGGGAAAAAATAACTGAAATAAAGAGTAAAGTGAAATGAATAGTACTGCAAAGACTCAATATTCTCTTTGGTTAAGATAACATGATAATGACTTGTTGGCATTAAAATTTAATTTGTGCTGATCTAACTTGAATAATTAATGTTATTCCCATATTAAAATGCAGAAAGTGTATACTTCCGATTTTCTAGGCTGAATATATTAGTAGCTTAGCTGTCAAATGACTTGACAGAGAGCCAAAGATTTGCAGAGATACTACTACTTGAGATCACATTTGAAAGAGAAAAAATGCTGTTATTATAGCAAAGCTCCAAATAATTATAGCATATGAAACAAAAGGTCAAGCCAAGGTGTTCTCTCAGTGAAGAAACTCTTGGTATTACAAGAAAGACAATTGCTTTTGGTAAACCCTTTTGACTACTGACTGTTAAATCTAAAGCTCACCAGAGACCAATTGGCCAATTTAAAGAGAAAATATGTAGTGAGGTACATTTAGATGTTTCTTTAAAACTACTTTCTTCTCTCATTTGTCCTTTTGCACTTCTCAGAACAGATGAAGTACTTGCAGAAGCTGAAGGAGAGGTAAATAACTAGTGATGGTCTAAAAACGAATCAGTTCCTTAGGGGAGTCAGAGTCTATATGGAATCATTACTTTATGGGACAATTGGACTTAAAATGAACTACAAAAAACCCATTGTCTTTGTGTTGATCAAAGGAATGAAACTGCTTCCTATATCCTAAGGGCATGTTTAAATGACTGTGGTATGTCTTTTATATCCTTTTAGTCTATGGCCAATATCAGCATTTTGGCAAGAACACACTCCCAGGAAGACCAAGAGTGAATAATTCCGGTTACCAGATCTGAGTGACAGATCCTATAGCAAAGGATCTTAGTCCTATAGGATTATCAGTCCTATAGCAATGAGCTTTCATAACCATAACAATTTTTCTTCATAATTTGAAATATTTCCAACAATTATTATTGTTTCTATGTGATATTTTTGATTGAATAATGTTTCTTTAGGTGAACAAGAAGAACTATATGAAGAAATCATGTTTGATAGCACAATTGCTGCATGCTAGTTACATGTTAGAAAATACTAAAACACTATTCCTTTTCTAGTCCATATTGGAAAATAGTATAGAAAAATTAATATATAAGAAGACACTGGTTGTGCTAAAGACAGAAGAAATTTTAATAAAATGCCAAAAATGATGTACTTTCACATGGAATCGTTAAGGTTGGAAAAAACCTCCAAGATAATTAGGTTCAACCTTTAACCAAACACCACCATGTCAACCAAAGCATGGCACTGAGTTCCATATCTAGTTGTTTCTTGAACACTTCCAGGGCTGGTGACTCCACCACCTCCCTGGACAGGATGTTTAACCATGCTTTCAGTGCAAAAATTCTTCCTGATGTCCAGGAATGTCCCCTGACACAACTTGGGTCTGTTTCCTCTTGTCCTGTCGCTGGTTGCCTGGGAGAAGAGACTGACCCCTCCACCTGACTACACCCTGTATTCAGGGAGTTGTAGAGAGTGATAAGGTCTCCTCTCAGCCTCCTTTTCTCCAGGCTTTACATCCCCAGCTCCCTCAGCTGCTCCTCACAGGACTCTCAAACCCTTCCCCAGCTCCATTGCCCTTCTCTGGAATTGCTCCAGCCCCTCAATGCCTTTCTTGTAGTGAGTGTCCCAAAACTGGACACAGGATTTGAGCTGTGGCCTCACCTGTGCCAAGTACAGGGCACATGCACATACACACATCTGTATACATCCATGCACAAAAAGGAAAAATCGGGAATCAGTGATCTAATCTTCTGTTCTTTTTGGAAAATAATTTTTCAAACCACAAAGAGAAAATTCCTCGCAGTAGTTTGTTGTGAATACAGGAGTACATGCAAATTACTGCAGAAAGCAACCTTTAAAAAAAGCAGATTTTCCAAAAT
Organism: Toxostoma redivivum; assembly: GCA_013397375.1. Taxonomy (NCBI): domain Eukaryota; kingdom Metazoa; phylum Chordata; class Aves; order Passeriformes; family Mimidae; genus Toxostoma; species Toxostoma redivivum. The sequence continues at coordinate 16,506 of VXBI01000319.1, read as the reverse complement.
AAACAGGCAGAGGTGTCACATCTACCGTAGAACCTAACGGTTTGACAGCTGAAATAATAGAGACATTCATGTGAACCTACACACACACCAAAAATAATAAAAAAAATAGAACAAAAACCCCCAAAAAACAAAAGATGAAACAAATGGTAATCAAAATATATTTGGCACTGCTTAAATACTTTACTTCAGGTGGCTAAACCTACATAACTCAGTTTTTAAACAGCAAGTATGTAGCTGCTTTCCAGAGTTGAATTTTACAGGTCAGGCAGACATTTTCAATTATTCAGAATTTAGGTAAACATCTTTTAAGTAACAAGGCATGAAGTAGAGGCTTTGGATAGATAAGCTAGAATTATCAGAAATAAGGTTTGTGGATAATTAACCTGTGCAATCCAAGATGTTGAGAATATTATTGTAATCTTAGATGACAGTTTGTTTTTTTTCTCAACAAATTATTATAAATCTATTTTAGTCCACCCAATTACACATTTGTGCCTACACTGACTTAACTGATTTAGGTTAATTGTAATCTTTACTGCTAAGCAGGACAAGAGAACTGTTTGAGAGTTAAAAAACCTTCAAAACTACAAAAACTAGCCCAGTTATAAATTCAGAAGTATCAATAATTTTTAAAGACCATATCACAGATCAGTTTTCAAAAGCTAACCTACTAGATCTACCTGGGTTCTTTATAAGGGAGAAATTTTATCTAAGTTCAACTTCTCTTTTTTTTTTTTTTCCTGAGGATATTTTCCTTACTTTTATTTTCTATCCACATATAGAGACTAGTTTAAAGATGACACCAAGACTTAATCAGTTAAAAAAGAGCACTTGGAGATTTCTACATGCTTTTTTAAAGGAGTCTTTTACCAAAAAATAGGCTGTGATTCACTAAAAGATCAATCTATATCTGATTATTGGCAACAGAGGCTTCCATAAACTGGCATTTTTATTATAATTAACAAAGAGTAATGAAAAGTTTTATTTAACCTGGGTTAATTTGTAATGGTGTAGCCTAACAGTAAGAAACTGTGTGGCATATCATGCTGGGAGTTCAGCAAATTAATCTGTAAAATTTAATTTATATTTGCACAAGTCAATCAATCTCTCCAGTGTTAGGGGATTATAAAATTAATTCTCAGAAAATTGTTATGAGGTTTATATACAGTTCTAGGGGTATTTCCACCTCTTCTGTTATCCTTCATGCAGAAGTATGAGGAGGTATACACCTATTTCTTAATTATAATATAGAACAAAAATGAAAAAAGCTTCTCTAAGAATGATCTGTGAATAGTTTACTGGATTTGCTGTTTCAAGGACAGCTTTCATTTAACACTTTAACTAAAATTACTGCTGCTCCTCTATAAGCACAGAATGAAAAGCCAGGCACATAATATCCCCTTTTTATTTTCATTTTGGTGAATATTTTGTATAAATTTTCATAATTTATACAATATTATTAAAGGTAAAATTGTCAAGACAGTTCTAGTATTATTTGGTGCTTTTCCATTATAGAAAAAATCCACAGAACCAGCTGTTGAGAAGAAGTTATCTTTTGCTTGAAATTAATTTTGATAAATTTTCTAATAAATAATCAATCTTATGAAGTTCAACTTCTTTGCATTTCATAATGACAAATATCCAATCTAACGAACATACATTTACTTTTGGGCAAAAATGTCTAGAATAAACAACATGAGGAAGTTACAACAATGACATAAAAAAACCCCAAAGAAATCTGATTATTACTTCTTGTTAATAAACATTTAAACAATCTTCATTCTTGCTGCCATTCTAAAGCACTGGTTAAACATGAACATAATGCGAACATAAACAATTCTAAGGAAGTAAGTGGCGCCACTCTCACAATGTTCTAACTTGAGCATGAATATTACTGAATCAGAGCCTAATAGAGTTTTTTGAGGAATATTCATTGTTCAAGTATCAGGCTATAAATAATACTATTCCCTGGGCACATAACCTATTAAAAAGGCTAGAGAAGAGGTTAACTGCAGCCAGCATGGGAAAAAAAAAAGAGTAAAGATGTTAAAGCAAGAAGAGATTATCTAGAAAAAATAAATCTGTCTAAATACAGGCAAGAGAGAAAATCGCAAATTTCTGATTATGGACAGCAAAAGCAATGAGGCAATCTAAAAGAGAGTTGGAGAATAAAATAGCAAAATGGGTAAAAATTAATAATGAATCCGTTTTAAAACACACCCATAGTAGAAAACCTGTGAGAGAATCTTCTATCAGCGCATAAAGGCAGTGCTAATCAATTCTTTTGAGCACTGTTCACTTCAGGAGATACCCACACCAGCAGAGGATCTGTCTGAAACTGAAATAGCTGTAGATGATGCTAAATAAAGCTGACACTAAAAAACTGTTTAGGCCAAATGTCACTAATCCAAGAGGTCTGCAGGACCTGAGAGGTTGATAGCTGAAGCAATAAAGCACGCAACCTCTCTTTTAAGATTCCTTGATACTTCTGACTAAATGTTGGAAATATGGTTCTCTTGTTTAAAGAATTGTTTATGGATTTCTCCTGAAACTGCAGCCCTCTAGTCCTGTTGTTCTAAGTGGAAAGTAGTAGAAAATCTAAGGAAATATCTAATCTAATTATCTAAAATAATTAGTATATTATGGCCTAAAAATAATCAGTATGAAAGCTTCCAAACGACTTTTACAAATGTAAGTCCTGTTTTATGACAGTAGTGATATTTATAGTTCTTGAGCAGTTGAACAAGAGTGGTTTGGTTTCTGCAGTCCTCTTGAATTCCTGGAAGGGTTTTAACATTGCAAGACCAAAGGCTTTTAAGGAAATGAAATGGTCATGGCTCAGGTAGTAAAGGAAGCATTTTCACAATATCGGGAACATTGGTATTCTACAGGCATCTTTGTTGGGACTTACGTTGTATTCATGAACTATCTTAGAAAAGAATATAAAAGAGAGTAAAAACATTTTGCTGATAACATTAATTTCTAGTTTTAAGGACAAGGACAATTCTAGATAGCTGGAGAAGGATCTTATGGTACTCCCCAACTAATTAAAATATCAGAAGGAGCTCAGCATTGAGCAATACATTTGCCAATGGCAAACATAACTCATTCTACAGGTAAATAATGTGCTCACAGAATACCTTTGAGCTGATGTTATCACTCAGATATAACTTGGGTTTTATGTTGGATGATTCCTACGATATACTTTCTTTCATTTACTTCTGCTCAGATTTAGATTGAAACTGAAAGGTAGAGAATAAAAAAGTAAATGGAGAACCTTATCATTATGTGAGTGTTTGAGACTGGCAACTGTGTTCTTGAAGTCCCTACATCATGACACTGCACAATGCCATGACTAATTTGCATGTGCAGTGTGAAGTGGTGTTCTGGTACATTCATCTCAAGAAATATTTGTTTGTAATCTTATTAAACTTCAAAGAGAAAGTCGATCAAATATGTGGAAGAACCTGTTTATGGGGAATAAGCAGTTTAACTAGGAACTATCAGCATGGAAAAGATGCTTTAAATGGGGTCTACAAAATAATTAATAGCACAATGAACAAATTATTGTTCACATTCTCTTCCAGCACAAGAATTAGTGATAAGCCTGACAATGCCTCTAGTAGCCGGTTTTAAAGCCAAAGGATCTGATTTTGCTGACAGAAGAATTGTGTTACTTCTGTCAGAGTGTTGTGGCTGCTAAATTTGGAGCTTGAAGTAAAACTGGACAAATGCTTCAAAATGATTTAGTGATGATTAACTAATATGTAAACTTGTACTCAGAATATTACTATAATAAGAGGCAATATGCCTACATGTGAAGCCAAGTACTTAATAATAGCTTAATTAAAACCTAACAATATCATCACAAATGTAGCAAAAAGTTAGTTATTCAGTTAAAAAATTCGGAGACAGAGCAAATTAATAGAGAATAGCTGCATTACTAATAATATATCTAAAACTATTATACAAGAAGATTTACTAATGTTTACCCATTGCCTTTTTCAATTTGATCATTCTGCAAAAATCCCTGTGGCTCTTTAGGCTGACAGCAACAGCTTTCCTGAGGCACAGCAGCAAAAAGGGAAAAGGGTCTCAATGTCATTCTTGGTTTTTTGGTGCAAGGAAAAACATGCTGATGGCAAGAGTAATTTCTCCTCACTCTTAAACCTATTTTTATGTTTAGCAAGGTCTGCTTCCATTTCAGTGGTTCCCAGGTAAAGTTTGAAAATTGTCCAGTAGCGTTTTACAATCATTACTAACAGAAAGTGTTCGTTTGTTATGCAGTGATAAATCAGAGTTTTCAGACCTCATACAGACGTGGTGTGTGTAGAGATTAGGGAAACACACTGTGGAAACAAATTAGAAATAGCTCACATGTAGGCAAGCTCAGAACAGTGCTGATACTCTGCATTATCAGGTCAATAAAAGACTTATGGCCTTCTTCTAGTAATAAAGGTTGTGTTCACTATGCTGCAAAAGAAAATAATATCCATTTCAGTTCTTGGAATTAAAATAACCCAAAATAAGAAAGAAAAATACAGACATGAAAAGAAAAATGTGTACACTTGTGGGTTTTTTTTTCTTATGAGTTCTATTAGAAACAAAATCCTGGTGCCTTGATCTCACACAGCATGGTTATTATTATTATCTCTACATAGATTAATACATTGTTTTTTAACTCCAGCAAACCCACACAGATTTTCTGCGACTTAACCAAGAAGATGACATTGAAGGCTTCACTTCTAGCTGTAAATACATGATATTTGCCTTTAGGTTTTCCCTCATGATTTCTCCATCCTGCACGTTATTCTTAAGCTGAAAGCTATCAGGGACCTCCTCTCAGGAATGGCTTGACAGAGTTCTGAGGGTGTTTTTGGAGGAGTTAGTATTTGCCCCTCAGACAAAATGAAAAGACTTTATGATGAAAAGTTAATTTTTGTAATTACCTTAAAGAATCTTTGTTGATTTCCTGCCAGGCTAATTACCCTTCTGTCTCATGAGAAACATTTTAGGTTAGTTTTTCTCATCTGCACACAGAACAGGGCAAATACAGAACAATGATCCTAAGTGTCTTTCTTTATTGTCAGGTCCTGCCATACTGTCATGATCTTAGAAACAAGGGTGAACGCTGTTGGCTAGTGTATTTGTCATTTTTCATCATACCCTTCTAAAGAGTAACATCAGGACCTTTGTCATCTTACTGCTAAACCTCACCAGACCCTTGTTGCTGGTTGAAGCATCCAACAGAGGGGAACAGTGGACACTTGTAGGAGTTATGCTGATCTCAGTCAGCAGTGAGGGGAATTTTCACTCTTCACAGCACTCTGTGGCAGTGTAAAATGGAATTCCTGGGAATAGAAATTTAATTTTGGAATTAGATTGTTACAGGGTGTTTTTTTCAAGAAAGCATACAGAAGACTTGAAATTTGGCAGAAAAAAGAAAACAATGTTCCCCAACAAACAAAAAAAATCAGAAATACAGCCAAACAACTCACCCTCAAACAAACAAACAAACAAACAAACAAAACCCCACACCCAAAAGATCCCTGCAAGATCTGCATGCTGAGTGTCATTTCCTTCTATAATAGGAAAAATCCCAACCCACCCATGCACCCAACCAATGAAACAACCAACCAAAACACTAACCAGAAACCATTCATAATATTAAATGTACTAAAATGTATTTTCTAGTAAGAAAGGAAACACATGGATCATTGCAGTAATTGCTGTGCTAAAATATTCAGCCTAATAGTAAGTACCATGAAAAATCCCTCAAATTCATTAACCCTCCTTTCAACCAGGAGGAGTTCTAGCAATTTCCTATTGCTGTCAAAACCATAAATAACAATTTATAGTGTAGACATTTGGAGCTCTCTATTCAGGTTCTTCTTGAGTAAAAGTACATTCCATGCTGAATATTAAGAAGGTAGTTTGAAGAGCCAACCCATCATTGTTTGCTACATTCTAGAGAAAAGTAACATTTCTGCTTTAAATAAGATTCTCCCCTTCAATAACACTCACTATCATAAAAAGTTGTGTTCAATATGTGAAATATTTATGTCACATATTACAAAATGCTATTAAAAATATAATCTTAAAAAGTCAGTATTGAAAGCAGTGGTATCTTTGTAAAGAGAACAAATCCATATGTAAAATTATAGAAGGATGGAAAAAAGCCACCTGTTCAGACACCTTATTCATTCCTTGCTGTGAAAGGCTGTTTCCTAAGGTGCACACCCAGTGCTTTTAGCCCTTTTCAGAGCATCAAGCAGTGTAGCTCCATTCTATCCCCATGGGAGATTATTCAGTGATTTCAGAGATCTTTCTGTCAAGATTATCAGTATGCTATTTAACCTCAATTTTCCTTATTCTAATTTAGTGTCATTACTCTCAGTTACCTCATCATAACATGTTTTGAGATGTAATGTGAACAAATAGATACTTAACAACAAGATAAACATCCCATCAGCCTTGCATAGGGAGGATTATTTTTAGATTCTCTTTTAACTCAGAGGGTCTAATCTGATGTCTCAGCTGAGGCAATAAAAATAGCGCAAGAAAAAAAATTAATGTCAAACTATGCATTTTCATAGATAGCTACCATACAACAATTACGGCAGGAAGTCAAATTCTGTAACTCTTCCTTTTTTGCAATTGGTAATCCCTGTGTGACAGTGCTTATAATCATTTTGCTAACTCAGATTTTTCTGAAAAATAAACTCTGTGCTGCAATAATAGATGTACAAAAAACCCCCAGAACCTAGCCTCAGGATGAACAAAATAATGTGCAGAAAAAAAATGTAAGAATACTCCCTTAGCAAAAAGAACAGTACATTCTTTTATTCTTTATCAGTATTTTGTTTTAAACTCTTTAGTTTAGAATGCTGAAAAGCCAAATCTGATAATTGTTATAGCCCATGGAGTTTTTTCCAACAAAAAAAATTAAATCCACAGTGTTGTAGTGTTACAAGAAGGACTCAACTAATGCTGTTGATTAGTTCCCCTACTAAAAGAGGTCCCACGTGTGTAATTTGGAGGGATACTAATTAATTGAAAAAGCTGGGTGATGTATGCCACAAAGAGAGGGATATGAACTGAACTTGTCCTAGATGTCATCATTATGAACACTAAACAAGCACTGGTCAGCTTTATAATGACCTAAAAATGTGGGTAAATTCAAAAGTTTTCCAGCCAGACTCACATAGTGCAAGTTACTGCACTTCATTCCACCCACAACCTCTCCCCAAAATATTAATTGGAGTACGTTTGTTTCACTAGCAATTACATCTACAAAAACTTTTAAGACAGGGCTTTACACAATCTATTACAAATCAGGTGTTCAGCTACCTTTTTATCCTGCCTTTCCTAAGGCATTCCTAATCCACACCCAAGGCACAAGTTCGTCCATCTGAATGGCTGTGCTAAACATGTGTGCTCACGTTCTAGTTTCCCAAATTCCAGCTTTGTCAGTTTTCCTAATCACATCCCAGATATCAGAGTCTGCTTAAGAACAACAGGAGGAAAGAAACAATAGAAGACATTCCTGCTTTACAAGATTTGGCTTCTTTCCTGCCACAAGAATCCCTCAATTACTCAGATATAAGAGCTCAATGACATGAAGCTGAGTAAATCCTAGCAGGCAGTTTAAGGGATCAGTCCAGTACAAAGTCTGAGATCTCCCTATATATTTGTATATCTGTATATATGAAATTTGCATTTAGTGTTTACTTTGTTAACATAAAACCATTCTTAGAAGAAATGTTTAGATTCCATTTGCCAGATTCAAAGCTCTGCATTTTAAAGTCAATCTGATTTTATTGCTTACCTTATAGCTTTTTAAAAATACATATACAGAGACATGCAATTTTCTTACACTAGGAAAACACGATTACAGACGGCACTTAACTTCAGTTACTTTGAAGAACTCATCTTTGGCCAGGAGTCAATATGGAAATCTTCAGTCCAGAAGGAAAACTATTAAGAAGGTATTCCTGTCAGAAAACTGGGTATGATTATAAAATATATTTTACAAACCTAATGATAGCATTTCCTGCTTTGTGACAGCTATAACAATGATTTGCTGCAAGATCACACCACAATTTTCAATAACCTTTCCATTCTCAGCATTTGGACACTGGCAGGAAAGATAGTGTAATTAAGGGGAAGAGAAAGAGAGGGTGTCATCCATTTATATCTTCACCTTTTACAATCCAATTCATCCAATGGATTTTAAAACCAATAGATGAAAAACTGTTTACAATTCACAGAGTGAACAGATGGCATGGCAGCATTGACAAAGACACACTGAATGAACTGGTGTTCTGCTCTAGTTAAAAAGCTGTCAACATTTGTATTACAGACCTTGGATTTCAAGGGTTTGTAAGTTGTCTCTTTGGGGTAACATCTGCGAGCTACATGCCGAGGTACCATGTAAAAAAAAAAAAACCCAGCATTTTTATAACTTTCATATCCTTTACACTCATCTAATAATATTGTAAATGTTACCTGTGACTTAAATTGCTGAGAGAGTGCCTTTATTTTCCAGAGGGATTTGAATGGGCAGGTGAGTGCAAGAGTGCCTGCACTGGCTGGGCACAGGAGAGTGTGGCTGTCACAGATCTCCTCCTTTCCACAGGAGGCTTGAGCATGACAGCTGAGACCTGCCCAAGCACTCAAACTCTCCATACCTGGGTGTTACTGCCTCTTGGGGCATTTCCAGACCCTATGTGAAGCTATTCCCAGCAACAAAATTCATCAAGATGCCAAGCACAAAGAGATAAACCATTCTAAGTAACATTACACCCAAAGTAGGATAATGTTTGGGTTGAATACCACTTTTGGGCTTAGAAAGATTGCAAGCTGTGCTGAAACAATTAGTTTTTAACAATAAGAGTCTCCAACAGTGGTTTGCATAGGGACGGGGCGGGTATGCATTGCATGAAAATCCTGCTTATACAAGGTGTCAGTTTTGGCTACAAAGAAGATTGTAACATTTTGCCTTGTGAAAATGTAATGGCAGCTCAGGAAGGATTTCAGGATTTGGCTCACCAGCCAAACAATTTTAAATTATATGCTGCTAACCACTAAACTGCTTACAGGATTAGTATCAACATATTGTGCCTACTAGCTGTAGGTTTGAATTTGTACCACGATCTCTGTGGCTGGCATAATCTTGCATTGAACATAAAGCCAAACTTTGTTCTTACTTGATAAATGGATCAACAGTGTTCAGTTTTGAAGTAAAAGTGAGAAATCAGTAAATATTGTAGTAATAGATTCATTGAAACTATTCTTTGAAGGGGTGTTTTGGACTTTGAAAGAATAGATAGAAAAAGCAGAGTTAAATATATGTACAAGAAGTAATAATGTGATTTTCAACTTGGATAACTGTGACCTCATTCTTTCAGAAGGAAACATCGGGAAATGAACAAACTAACCAACCAGTCAAATTGGAAATTACGTTTTTAGTGCCGTTTAGAGGAAAAGAAATACAGCACAATCAATCTGAGTTGCACCCACTGAGACATCCATATGTCAAAGAGAGTCTTTCAATGGAATTACGAGTCATTCCCCTAAAGTCCTAAATTAGGATTTTTGCAGGTTTTTTTATCCAAATGTTCCTAGAATTCCATAACTACTACATGCCCCAGGCACATTTGAAATTCCTCTCTTGGATGGAATATCTATTACAAAAACTCTTCAGTTTCAGGACATTGCCAACAAAAACTTGAGGCATTTAAGAAAAATACAGATAAAGGGCTAGAAAGGAGTGAGAGATTAATGTAAGAAAATAATGAATATTAATAGCTTTGATTAATACAGGGATTAATAAAGTAGTGTGTGAATATATTTGCTGATATATCCAATCACATTCCACTATGAGGCTAGCTTTCAATTAAGAATGGATAAATAATTAAAATGTTCTGATTTGTATAATAGGACTTTAAGCAAATAACTAGATTCTGAAAGAGGAAAGTTGAGTAACAACTTCAAATATGGAAAAGTGATAGTAAATACCTGCACAGGAGAGAATACAACCATTAGGACTTTAACTGAAGGTGTCATTGTCTTTTAGCAGAACCTCAACTTCTGTTCCTCACAGAACTAGATACGAGCTGAAAACTGAAAGTTGTGTCTTTCAATGAATGCAGCAGCAATGTCCTTGTTTTCATTTCTCTTTGATGTTCTGGAACAGCAAATTGCTATTCCCTGTCTCAGAGAGCTGCGTGTACCTGTCTCCCTGTTCCCAGTATGAACCCATTTCCTAAGGTCAGTTCTCACTCACCTTGAGCAGATATTAAAATCTTAACACAAGATTTGATCTCTTTTACCCACAGATGCTGTACTCACTGTGCCCAGGCTGTGCCCCTCACCTAGCTCTGATCCACGACCTCAAGTCCACCTAGGGCTGTGTGTCCTCCAGCTGTGTCCTTCACTCCATGAATTTGGAGTCCAAGATATACTGGCTCCCATTCCCTGTTGGCTACTTGAGTAGTATCTTGAACTTGTATTTTGAAATTAATGCATTTTGGTTTCTGAGGAAAAGCGAATTCAAATACATAGTGTTGATACTTTTCATCATTTTTGAAGAAACCTGAGATTCAAATAGCTCAGTACAATGTTAAGATAAACACCATGTTTCCCAAGATTTCTCTAGGGAGTATAGGGACTAAATCACACAGTTTCCATGTATCAGAAAATACCTTTTGAAATATATTTTGGATATTCAAATCTTAATAATTGGCATATTTCTCTAGAATCACAAATTAAAGATGGCTATCTGATAAAGCAAAATATTATTAAGAAGTTTATTTCATCCAAGCAGAAAATAAGTTCCACAGTTTAGATTGAGGCTTTCATGTAATAAGATTTTCAGGAAAATCAAAACTGGAAATCTGTGATTACTGACTGTGACGTAATCCAGGAATGTTCTCAAAGGCCAAAGTTAAAATACTCTGGAAAAACTGGAATGTGATTACTTTTATTGATAAAATATAGAAGGCATGAAATGCTGTTTGTTTTCTAAAGGTTTTTTTAAACTACAGCTGTCTTCATAGATTGCATCAACAGACACAATCCAGAAAATGACCTAATTTCTCTGTCCTTGCTTAAAAAGTGAAACAAACATACATGACAGACTGGAAGTTTCAGGTCCTCTACATTTGGTAATGCCTGAGAGCAAAAGAGATCTTATTTTGAGACACTGCAAGGTCATGTGAGGTGTCAGTGTGTGCAAACATGACCTGAACTCTAGACTGAAGTTCTCTGTGCCACCATCTTCCCAACTTTTGTGATGTGTACATCTGCAGAACAGATCAGTATTTACCGCTGGTTTTCTCTGCTAGTAATGTGGGTCAGGTTCAGCTGTTAATGTGTTTCCTTCCAGGTATCTCAAAGCATGTGTATATCTAAATGAGGCTAATAAATGCATGTCAGTGCCATGCAGCTTCTCTAGGACTTTGCTGATTCCTGTGCCAAGATAATTAATAAAAAATATTAACAAATATTTGCTGAATTGGAGAGAAGTGCTTGACAAACATTATTAATAACTTCAGTTCAGCCTAATATTTTTCTTCCAGTACTCTTGAGTATTGATCTTTTATCAGGCTCTTTCCCGTGTCATAATACTTTTATTGATTCTCATTTTTTCCATCTTAATTAAGAAGTTAAATTCTGAGATTTTATAAAATTCTAATATTTTTTAAATAATGAGATTTACCACATACACAAAACAACAGTTATACAAATAAAGATACTAAATCTAGGTGCTAGCACCTCTTTATATTTCCTTTTATTTCTTTCATTTCCTCACTCCATTAGCACTGGCTGGCATGGAAAATGCTTCTGGACATCACATGCTTTGTGGTTGCACAGATGCTCAGCCCTTCATTCAGGTCAGGGCTGCATTCACCCCTAAACAGAGCTGTATATTACAGATGTCAGAATAATGAGCCTGAAAGAACTAAGATCACTTCACTGTCTTTTTAAAACATAAATATTCCCGAGACTGCAATTTCATGCACCAATTGTTTCAGATTTCTGAAATGAAGATTACCTGGTCCTCTTCCTCACTCAAGAGAACTATAGTATTTGAGTTTCCTACTACCTTTTTTGTGATAATTTCTGTTTCCATATTATCATTCCTTTTTTCTAATCCTAGATTCAGCAATCATTTTTCTTTCCCGAAATTTTCTTCAGTAACAAAGAAGAGGCTATTGAATCTGATCCATGTTCTCATTTTTAGTGATCTTTTAGCTCTACTTTAAACCTTATGCTGTAGAGAGCATACTTTTTACTGTTTTCTTAACTTTCTGTTCAGTAACATCTTTGACATTTTTTGTTTTATTGTCCTTCCTGATTTCTTATTATTTTATGAACAATAAATATACTGTTGGTCCACAGAGTTAGATGGTTAGATGGTCCAGGCATTTTTGGACAGTTGCACTGTCCACATATTCTTTCTCACCAACTCCTGTGTTGTTTAAACATTGCCTTTTGGACACTAAGTACATAAAATTAACTTTTTGTTATGTAATCCAGTGAACTCCTACTATTGTGGGCTTACTCACCTTTTCCTCAATGTGATATACAGGAAATGTTTCTATTTCTTTCACTTCCCTGGTCATCATTGTCTTCTGCTGTCCAAACTCCTGAAACAGATTTCCACAGTTATGGCATCATGTTCTTACTTCATTCCCTAGCTGGAAGAGGTGGAGGTTACTCTATGCTTAAACATATAGCTATACTGTCTGCTATATGGGTGTTCCCACCATCTTGTTTTTCAAACTCCTGGTGTTTGTCAAGGTTTATTGACTTAAAACTGTCAAGTTTTAAGTCACCCAATTTCCCTCTTTTAAACCTGTAGAGTAAATTATTTTATACTAATATTCTTGTTTAATCTTTTAGTTTTAATGGAAAAATCTTCATATTTCAGTTCAATTGTAGGTCTGTCTTGGATTGTAAAGCCACATGAAAACCCATTACCCATTAACCACTGGTTTCTGAACAGGGTATTTTTACCTCTAACCTTGGAAAGTATGCCTGTTGCAAAGTGTGGCAAGACTCTGGAGACTAGCTGTGGCAAAAAGTAAATAATACAGCTATGCCAGGCATTATCTGAAAGCTGTATTGAAATACATATGCTAAGTTTCATAATTATTTTTAGCTGTCTGTCCCCAGCACTGACTGAGGAATCCAGTGACTATTGTGTGTTCTGAGTTTTTCCAAATGCTTCAGTGAGAAACAAAAAACCCCTTTCCTTCCCATAAAAAAGATAAATCTGCGCTTAGGACTGCACAGAAGAGGTGAATACAGCATATCTCCCTTTCCCTCCCCCTTTAATTAGTTTGTAATCACCTGTTTCATGAAGCAGGCATGAGTCTCATCTGGTATCTCACTATGATCAATGCTGTTTGATATTTTGTGAACCATTTTGCTGCCCAAGGGTTGTTACTGTAAACATACATTTCCTCAAACAAATGAGGCATTTTACAGGAATCCCAGGTTGCATCAGCTATCAATTTTGTAGCTGCAGACATTTAAATGAAATTGTCAAAGAACTCAGTTCTGCTCCTCCTAGAATGAGCATCTTTTTCTCTTTAGTCACTGTTAGTCTGAGAGTTGGAGGATGTGCAGAGATGAAAGGAAATCCTGGTGTTTCTGTTGGTTGTCCAAGGCGACCAACGGCAAATCTTAACGAGGGAGATGGAAAAAGATTACTTACAGCTACTGCATAAACTTGATGAATGTTTACCTCATTACCTATGAAGCATATTCATATCCACCTTATCTGGTGAGCTGGCAAGATAGGTAGATCCCAAAGGTGGCTCATGAGAAAGGCAACTAATCCATTTTTATGTCCAATTTTATAAGCCAATTGAACATGGAAACGGGATCATTTTAGAGTATGGATGTTTTAGTTGATATAGTTATTAATGAAGATATAGCTTAAAATGCAAGATCTATTGTGCATATATCTATCTTGTTTCAATGATAAATCAAGGACAAAAATAGTATCTATTTCATGTGTTAAATGTATTTTCATGCCTTTTTTAAAAAATGCTTGCTGTAAATGTGTGTTTTGGACTGTAGTGTAATAAACAGAATGTGTAAAATTATACTAGCAGCACAAAGCATTGGTCAGGTTAAAGTTCTGTGCACATTTTAAAAGTCATCATTCACACATGAAACTATTTTTTAAGCATCTTCTGTTACTCAGATTAAGAAAATCAGAAAGTGATTGAAAAATTCAGGTTAGAAAAGCTTAATTCAGGTAGGAAGGACATCTATAAAGCAAGATAAATATACTTTTAGTTTCGAAGTTTAGGCACAGATATTTGAGAATGAAATCTTTCTTAAAACCCTGTTAGAATAGTGGAACACAATAGTGTTCCTGGTTTATTCTCAATTTGCTCTATTCACAATATTAGTTTATCTCAAGTCCCAGATTTTCCTAAAACTATAATGGAACATATTTTATCAGATTTTCTTCTGGAATAAAATTCTGAATCTTCTCCCCTAGGTAAAATTGTTGCATTCAATAAACACATAGCAATACATACTGTAATATAGGAGTACTCTTGTGTATTGTGCAGAATGCAGGAGACGTGTTTCTGTTTAAAATGAGATAGCAAGTCCCATTCGACCTCTCAGCTTGCTTTGTTTAAGATTGACTTCCTGCATTGAAATACATTTTCTACTTGCTTGGAAGTGGTCTCCTCCTCTTTGTCTGTAGGTGGCCTCAGTGTAGCAAACTGAAGGATCATCCTGCATCTTTTCTTTCTGTGAATGCATCTCTACCTACAGGCTTAGCTTCTTGACATAATTCTTCTGCAACTCTAAACGTCCATATTTCAGTCAAATCTGGTTGACAATCAGTTTCTGGAGTTAAAATTTAAAAGAATGGTCATGTGTCAACAGAAATGGAGCACATATGTTCTGATAATCTCAACTACTTTACGTTGGCTGTCAGATTGGAGTGCACATATCTAAAGTCAAATTGAAGCTGCATCCTGAGGCTTTGCTCTTTCCCAGCAAAACACCTGAGGAAAGAAATTTGAAAGCTGGGTCAGAACGGAAGATCAACACAGTACTACATAGTGCTATCTGTTACACTATGAAAGGAGCTCTGTTATCTGACCTGACACTCAAGATAAAGAGGTTTGCTGACAATGCAAGATGCATTTATTTCTATTAATACAATAACTGTGCCCAAATCCAACTTCACGTCTCCACTGTATGTAGGACAATGCCCAGTCTAAGCAAACTGCACCATACTCTGCATCATTCTCCATAGTGTTATGCAGAATAGTAAAAGATATTCTATTGCTAATGAAGAGAGGTACTTAGAGGAGGATTCATGGTTATAGCCTGCAGACAAGAAAACAACATTAAGAGTAAAGAGTGTCGTTTAAACACTAAGGGTTATTTAAGACTGCTGAAGTAAAATTACTTTAAAGGGCTGAGTTAACAGCTTAGGCAATAAAGATATATCTTAGAGATATTTTTCTTGAAGTGATTGCGTGCTTATTTCTGTCATCTTTCCCAGTCCATTTCTCTTTACTTCCTAAGACTTTATAAATGATTCTTACAATTCAGTAAGCTGAGGATAAGCACTATTCTGCGTGAAGGAGAGGAAATGAGAGCCACTGTCTGTGGAGGATCTTCACACTGCTTCTCTTGTTATCGAGTGTGTGTAGGTGCTGGTGGCCTGGTTACATTAATGTTCCATTGTTTTCTCACATGCACAAACTTCTCATGGAGATTGCTGCTGCTACCAATGCTTCACAGCCTATGCCTCTTCTGCTTCTTCAGAGCAGAAAAGGTGTCCAAAGTTCCTCATCCCCAGAAGAAAGAACTAGAAACAGGTTAAAAAAAAGATGCTGAACCTCTGAAGCCCTCTGTTTTGCCAAAGCAGAGGAGAATATTTTGGGTATCACTGTGTTACACAAGCACAAAGTCAGCAGAGCAGAGAAGAAAAAAGTGGCATAAACCAGAATTGCCACATTTGCTAGACAGTGAGGACTGTGACCTCCTGCAGCAGAAGTGGGGAAAAATCAGCGCCAGCAGAGCCTGAACAGGAAGGCAGGGAAACCAGGGGAGCCAGGGCTGGGCAAGCACCCTGAAGCAGAGACCTGAGGTATTGCTCTGCTACAGATGTGGTCAGGGGGTGTTCTAGGGCCTCCTGCAGAAGCTAAGCTGCTGTCTTGTCTCATGCCCTGAAGAAAGGAAAACAATGTGTTTTTTTGTGAGTCAAATCAGTGGATGTGATTCACAAGCTGAAATGTAGCATGCCTGTAATAGGGAAGGGTAAATAAAACAAAGGGTTCCAGAGCACTGCCAGAGACAGAGTGGGCAAGATGGAGCCTACTGGCACTTGGACTTCAAAAAAGGCAGGCATTACTTTTTAAGCAGGCAGAAACAGAAGTGAGTAATGCTTAAGAATAATCAGGCTGAGCTGTTATAAAACAATGACTGCAAAGCATGTGTCTCGGTTTAAGAGAC
>VXBI01000318.1:398902-425100 GCA_013397375.1 Toxostoma redivivum | reverse complement strand
AAAGGGGTGCAGCTTCTCAAGTCCCATGAAGGTGATGTTGTAGTCTGGGGAATACACGATGGGCCAGCACCCCGATGGGGGGGCCTCGTAGAGCTCCGTCCTGTGAGGCCTTGGCAAGCAAACACACACCAATCACCACTTCAGAAACCATTCGCCAGTTTCACACTGAAGGCCCAAATCACAGACTAGTCCTCACTAATACCGACTTTCTAATTCTTAAAGATGGTATTTCCAAGAGAAAAATGGAAACATTTGGTTCTCTTCCCTTGTCTTTCCAGGTGCACCAATCAGCACCTTCAAAGGTGCACCCAGTTTGCAGACAACATAACCTTCAATACCTGCACAACTAGACTTCTATTTTAAATTCTGAATCAAAACACAAACCACGATGCTTCTAACAACAGAAGCTTGGAAAGATTTCTAGGCTCCTTTCCTAGAATGCAATGAACTACTTGGTGACCATCTGAGCAAACTAATAAGCCTCAGGTTTTTATTTACAGAGCATAGGGCCAAAGGACATGCTCTTAACTCCAGATGTCACACCTGCANATTTTCCCAACACCAGGAAACACAGCACAGCCAGCTCCCAGCTGCCTCACAAGCCATTCACAACCCCGGCAATGCTATGCTCTGTGTTTACAAACACCAACGCCAATTGTTTGTGGACACACGTGTGCACACAGGGGTCAGCAGGCCAAGCCAAGGCTCAGAAGAGATTCTGTGGTCACACAGCCTATTCCATCACCTGCGGGCTGCCTGCTCTGCCCCAAACTCCACGTCAAAGTCATGCCGAGACCTCTCCTGCTCCTCGAAGTTGAAAGTTTGGAAAAGGCTTTGCAACATACTGTGCAAGACACAAGGGTGTTGTGTCAGGCGAACAATACAAACAGAAACACCCTTATTTCCAGTCTGAACATGCTCAAAAATACCCTTTCAAACCCTGTCAGAAGCAAACCAATCGAAACACGAGGACAATGGAGGTTTTTCAGCAGAACCCGCAGCCCGGTGCCTACACACCACCCCCTCAGCGAGCCAGGGCCGCCCAGCGCCTTCCCTCGGCCCCCCCCCGCGCCACACGCGGGGTGTGGGCAAGGGGCTGCACAACAGGATCGCTCCTCTGGACCCCGGCTGCCCCCGGCGGGACACCGGGAACACCGCCCTCCCAGAGGGACACCCCGCTTCCCAGCGGGGCTCCTCCCGCAGGGACGGCACTGGGCTGGGCCGGGCCAGTGTCGGGCCGGGCCCGAGAGGGCTCGGGGCGCTGCCGCAGCCCCAGCCCGGCCCTGAGGCTCCGCGGCCCCTGGGCCGGGCCTTGCCCCTAGGCCGGGCCCTCCCGCCGGTGCCCGGTGCCGTCCCCCCTGCCCGTACTCACATCCCCGCCTCCGCCGGGCCGCGCAGGGAAGGGGCGGCCCCGGCTCCGCCCGGCACGGGGCGGGCGCACGGCAACCCGGGCGGGGCC
Organism: Toxostoma redivivum; assembly: GCA_013397375.1. Taxonomy (NCBI): domain Eukaryota; kingdom Metazoa; phylum Chordata; class Aves; order Passeriformes; family Mimidae; genus Toxostoma; species Toxostoma redivivum. The sequence continues at coordinate 423,641 of VXBI01000318.1, read as the reverse complement.
GGCAGCGGGACCGGGGGCAGGGCGCTGCTCCAGGGCCGGGCCGGAGTGTGCCAGCGGCGGCTTGTGCACGGCACCGGCGGCATCTGCGGCACGGGCGGCGTCACACAGCCTGGCACTCGGAAGGCGTTTGCCAAGGGAACTGCGCGGTCGCAGGACGAGCCGCTGGGCTCATGTCGGGGGAGTGAGGGACGCGCGACGTCCAGCGCCTCAAGGCGGGTCCGCACTGACGGTGTCTTTGCTTAGGAAGATGTGATGCTCCCTGCAAAATAAAATAAACAGTTGGTACCAGTACGTCCTAGTAGGTCTGCAGCAAAATGAGGAAAGCAAAGGTGAAATACAGATCCTGCCTAACAGCAGCGGAACTGTTGGTGATTTTGACAGGTCAGGATTCACCCCAGGGACAACATCACTGAATTCAGGCACACAAGAAAAATAAGGTAGTTGTAAGTCAAAAGTCAGTTTCTAAGCATAGTTAACTACTCCTGCTTGAATATATGCAACAAGCATTTCTTACACAGTTGTACAGCTAAATCAAGAATATCATGAAAAGCAGTCCATCAATAGCAGCAGTATCTGTGAACCCCGGGATAAATGCCCAGAAGCACTTTTTTCTCTGCAGGAGTAGTGTCTCTTTATGAGATTCACCGATAAATGTCTTTTTTCTTAAAATATGCTGGCTTTGGCTTGGCATCCAGTTTTGATGGATGCCTGGGCTTCACCTTGGTATTTATTTAGCAGCAGGAGACTGTTACACCATGAAAACGTTCTATGGCTTTGACGTTATCTTTTAATTAACATTTCTTTTGTTCTGGTCCTTTGTGTGCTCACCTCAGTATTCCTCCAGCACATCTATTTTTTCTTCCTTGTTCCTGACTACTTAGGACTTGGGACTTCATTTGAGTTTGAGTGTTTGGTTAACGAGCTACAAACATAGCTCGTTAATGTTTTAAGCCCTCCACGGGGTTTAATTTCTACCTTGTTCTTGTTTCATTTTCGTTTATATGAATATTACTTAAATTAAAAATCAACTGCCAGACTAGTTTCCATGTTTCTTGGATGCCATAATTTGCTTTGGAACACTTCCAGGGATGGAACTCCACCGCTGCCCTGGGCAACCCAATGCCTGACAACTCATTCCATGAGGAAATTCTTCCTAATATCCATCTTGGACTTTCATCTGCACAACTTGGGGCTGTTCCCTCTCCTCCTGTCCCTGTTCCCTGGCAGCAGAGCCTGACCCCCCGGCTGTCCCCTCCTGTCAGGGAGCTGTACAGAGCCACGAGGTCCCCCCGAGCCTCCTTTTCTCCAGGCTGAGCCCCTTTCCCAGCCCCCTCAGCCCTTCTCCAGCTCCGTTCCCTTTCCTGGACATGCTCCAGCCCCTCGAGGTCTTTCTTGTCCTGAGGATGCACTGCAAGAAGTTCTGAAGTTCTGTGATGATTAAATCACTTGAGCATGATGAATTGTGAAACAGGATAAGGGATTTTCCCTATCAAGAAACAGTGAAATTATGGGCTAAAGTCAGTGGTAGCAAAGTCATGCCACAAAGAAAGTTGGGACTGTGGATCACTGGCATAACCTCTGGGTTACCTCCTACAGATGGAGCTATGTGATACAAATTCACAGTATTACTTTGTTGAAAATTCCTTTAATAAATAGGCCAGGAGACCTGCTCCTTCATAAGGCCTTTATTAGAAGTCGCTTTGGGTGAGGAGTCCGAGGGGTCGTGCACACCACTGCTGTTCCCACTGGATCGACGCCGAGGAGGAGAAGATGTGCAGCTCTGTCTCTTGGCAGAGCTGGGGCTTCCATCCTCACAGGAGTCCTCACAAAGACCCTGGCCAGCTTTTTGTCTAGGGGTGTGCTATCGATTGAGTGTTGTTGGGGTCATGGTGATAAGGCGGGGAAAAAAAATGGTTGGTGGTTTCCTCTTCTCTACTGTTTTTCCCTACCTGGGAGTACCATTTTTAGTCCTGGATGTTATATTGGCTTGTTATTTCTAGGATTCTTTATTACAAATTGTGTCCCATGAGCACTTGCTGCTCCCTAATTTTCCGGGTGCCATTTTGGGAGGAGGTACTGGAGATATGCTTCGGTGTGAAGTGGGTACTGGGACAGGATAAGGGACAGACAACCAGGAATATTAACAATTTACAGAGACCTACAACATTAACAACAAATAGTCAAACATCAACAATTATGATATTAACAATTTACAAAGACATACAACATGAACAAACAACAATTATGATCAACTACTGGGACAAGGGAGAGGACAGGCAACCAGGAGTCTCAACAATTTACAAAGGCATACAACAACAAATGGCTAACACAAACATCAACAATTATAATCGACTAGGCAGATACACATTAACACAAAACAACAACTGTAAACAACTGGGTGGATACCTGTGTTTGAGAATTCATTTCCCACAATTCCCACTGAGTGCCTGGAGCTGGGATCCCACAGGATTTGGGATAACCCCAGGGGATCTGATCAGGCCTGACATGTGCAGCTTTCCTCCTGCACTGCACGGAGGCAGCTGAGCTACTGCCAAAGTCTCTCTCCTGTCTTGTCATGACAGCCTGTCCTCAGGAGAGGAAAAAAAGCAGCTCATGAATCCACTCCTTTTGGTTTAACTGTGAGATGCTAAATACACATCATTAAAGGGCAAGGCAGCTTCAAGACTGACATAAAAGCCATGTCACTAATAGTTTGCCTTCAAACCTCTTTGAAGTGAGGCTTTTGAAATAGGTAACATCAAGAAATCTGTTGATAAAATCAGGAATTAAACACTTGTAAAGAAACATACAGAAAAGGGAATTTTTTTTATTTACACTGGGACTTGATTTTCCTATTAAAAAATTTGAATAGTCACTAATTACATGAATCGCTACAGTAATATAATTGGTGTTTCTCAAACAGGAAATAATATTTTGAGAGCCCATGCTACTTTAATCTCTTTGATCCTGAGGCTTTTGATCCGCCATGGGGTGACATGACTGAGATCAGGCATTTTCTTTGGTGATGTGTTGAAAATATGAAATTACTGATTCCTGTAATCCAGCAGAGCAGAAAAAGGTCTGTGCTTTTTGTAGCTCAGAAACTGATACAGCTTTCTTCTCTTGCTCAGAGCCATTGGAAATGTAAGGCCTGAATATTCCTTAAAGATAACATTATTTTCCTTACACTGAAGGAAAAGAATTTCCTTCACTCTAATTAGCCAAAGGCCATCTCCCTCCCTGAATTACACCTAACTGAAATTCTTACTTCTTAAGGATTTGGCATGATCCACAAACCACTGCTCTGTGCTTTCAGTGGCATGCAATTCTCAAGATTAGAGATGTGGGCTATTGCAACAGAATTCAGATGATACAAACCCCAGCAAGGGATTCTCCAAAATAATCTTTAATGTCTATTTCAGATTGACTGGAGGACAGCTCAGTGCCTTGAGCTGATGGCCAGTGGAGGAAGCCATGAGACTTCATTTACTCTCAGACACTGTAAACCTCTGGAAGTCAGTATCAAACAGGAGAAAATTTGGTTTAATACAACGAGGTGCTTTCTGAAACAAAAGAAGTTTTCAAACAAGTGATTCATTTGCAGGTCCCTTCAGAGGTGCATTCTGCTACTCTCTGACTGAACAAGAGCACAGGGGGGAAACACAAATTAATTAATAACACATTCTCTGCTGCATCAGATTAATCTCCAATTAATTTGTAACCATTCCCCCAGAACATACTTATAAATGTAGGTATGGTATATAGTTTTTGCAATTTCATTGCCAATTACAGACGCAACCTGAAGTCTGGTATTATTATCTGTTAAAATAAACAGGATTGTGCAGAACACGTACAGTCTTCAGTCCTAGGAACAACTGGATACACAGAAATTGTTTTCATCCAATAATCTGCACGGTCAGCTGAGAACATTTAGTTGATACTTGACCTGTTCTGATTTTCAAGTGCTTTGATAATCTGAGTGATATTTAGTCTGTTTATAATATGCAAGTGGTGAAGTGCAACACACATTTCTGCCCCACCTTTTCCAAGTATATTCAAAAGAAACACGTTCAGTCAGCTGATGGGAAAAGCATAATAAACACTGGAGAATTGGTTAAAAGTACACTATTATTCTACTTAGACTACCAGGAAAAGGTTAACTCTCAGATTTCAGGACATTTTTTGTTTCTGATGGCCTCCTGCACCTTTCCCATTTATCACTGCTACATAGGTATTGGATTTGATCAAAGTGGGGCTGGGGAGGGAAATGCAGTTTTATGTTCTAAAGATATCACAGAATTCCAGACTGGTTTGGGTTGGAAGAGACCTTAAAGGTCACCTCATTCCAACCCCATGCCATGGACAGGGATGTCAGGCACTAGATCAGCTTGCTCAGGGCCTCATCCAGCCTGGTATTGACCACGTATAACCAGGAGAGGGATTTCTGCTACCAGCAGCACAATCATTACTTGTAATGACTTGGAACACCTCTGCTGCCTCAAGAGAAACCTAGGGCTCGGGAAATGAGGTGTGGCTCATGGAAGAACCATCATGACACAAAACATACTCAAGACATTTCTAAATCCATTACTGCTTTTCACTATTTTCTTATTTCTGTGCTAGTTTTAGATTCATAAACTGCACTCTAACAATGCCTCCAGAAATATCCTGGAGGAATTTCGGTACTGGTGTTCACCTGAGCACGGCTGAGAAAAGAAAGGCAACCACAGCAATGTGAACCAGTACTAAAAAACCTGGAGTTATTCCAAGCTTTGGAGTTTCCTAAGCTCAAAACTATTTAGAAACTTCTTCAGAGTCTGAGATCTTCAGCTAAAATTCCTCACCGGCACCATGAGGTGCTCACAGGTTTAGATAGGGATGTCTTGTGATAACCAGATGGGACATTTTATTTAGTTCTTAACTATCACAGCACAATTCAGGCACAAATTATTAGATAAGTGGCTTTATTTATTGACTTTATTACTACTGATCCAGAACTGAATGTTATAGTCACAGAAATGAGGGGGAAGAGATAGGATTCTGCCACAGTGCTTGCTCTGCTTTGTGCCCAGGAAACTCTTCAGGAAGCCAGAGGTCTATGAGGTGAAGGTAATCCTCAGCAGCAAGAAAAGGAAGTGCCAGAGAAGAGCCTGCAGCTCTGACTATCTAGAGCAGGACTCTGTGGTGTTCTGGTGCGTGGCCAGCGGAGCTGTCAGAATCCACCCACAATCTGCTTCTGACACATATTGCTGCATCACACTCCCACATGTGATTTGTGTTTATTTTCCTGAGAACAAAATAACATTTCGTAGTTGTATTGCAATAAAAATTCCTACTGGTGAAGGACCACGAGGTAGATAGATATGCATATATTTAATATATAAAAATAGTAGAGGTGGTATCAAGAAATACTCACTTTGCAGAAAGCTTGACAGCCAGGGATCCTTAATAAATTTTAGATTAAGCTGATCCCTTCTGTTTTCCTCATCATATTCCATATGACTAATAAATGCAATCAAAACAAAAGATAAAGATGTTTTTCAAGCATCTCAGGAAAACTCCTCTTAATGTGTAAGGAGCAGCTCACTTGTTTTTATTCCACCAGCAGTTATTTTGACAAAGAGGTTCTGATCACACAGCAGTACTAAACCTCTCTCATTTCTCAGGCTAGTAGGCTGCTCATCAGCTGAAGAATGCCAATGACCAGCATCCTTCTCATTTAGGAACCTTGATTACACTGATTCTTGTGTTAGTGTTGCACTAAGAGTAGTTTATACCATCTTGATTCGGAGGTGAAGGGATTTAAAGCAGCAGCAGGGAGCAGAGACTTTTCTTACTTCTCTCAGTACCAGAAAAATCACCAAAATAACAGGTAAAAGCAATTCATCTCCCTCCCTACTCACCTGCTGAGTGTTTCTGCTTTCCCACTCAGCCTTTCATTCCAGTCAGTAAAATTAAAGAGAGTATTTGTTGCTCTCTGCAGTTTAATTATTATTTTTTTTTCTTATGAAGAGATTAATGTCAAAGTGACTTAAATTCTGCTGTGACAGCCTGGTCTTTTCTACTGCTCCAGTTAGAATTATTCACCTCTACAAAGTCCACACTGTAATGCCCCAGCCTGCTCTATGGGTTTAAGGGAAGGTTGTTTAGTCACTCTTCTCCTGATGGGTTGGGGAAATAGGAGCAGCTCCATGGGGCTTAATTTCTACCTGGCTTTAAAACACAACAATGATACATTCAGGGAAACGGTAATTCTTAACAGAAATAAAAATAAATAAAAGTAATAGTAGAGGGGGTGGTTGAAATATACAAAGTATGCACTGAAAATTATGAAAGCAAATTCAGATGGTTTCCATTTCAAAAGATGGAAAGTGCTTTTTTGTATGACAGTGTCTATCATGCAATATACCTGATTAGTTTTTATAGTGACAGAGAGGCAAAACCAGATGGCCAATTAAATGCCGTGCAGTCACTAACTGAAGGAGTTGATGGGTGTTTATTGTCTGTGGGTAAAAGTCATTAATTTCTCTGGGACATGAGAGCACTGTAGCAACTCTGCATAAGCACTCCCAGACAACACCTGTGCCTGTCAGTGTAGATGGAGGTAAGAGTTTCTGCAGATCTGTTCTGCAGTTCAGTGAGCAAGGGAACTGCTTTACTTGCTTTCTGAGCTGCCATTTGACCATGAGTTTCTTCATCGAGGTCACAACCAAGTTTCAGTTCCTTCAGTGTCAGTGTCTTGTGTCACTGGCTGAATTTGAGGTACATCTTGACTAATCGTTGATGAGCACATCAGTGTTGTGATTTCTTGTGCTCTTTCTGATGTCTCTTCAAGTGACTGGACAAGTCACTTCACTTCGAAGTCACTTGGCTTCACTGTGATGCCATCGTTGGTTTAATTCATGGCATCCAAATGGTATCCACTGATAAGGACAGCAGAAGAGAACAGCATTTCACTCTGAAAAGGACAGAGTAGAACAGAATAGCACAGCTTTGGAGAAATAGATAAAGGTGTAACTGAGGCAAACAGATGTCATGCACAACACAAGCAGGACACCAGCTCACCTCTGCAAGGCTGACAAAGGAGAAGTATATGCAAAACAATGATACTGTGCTTACTCAAAAGTGGGAGTCCAGGAACAGCCCCTAAAAAGGATGTTGAAGAGACCCCAAAGAACCACATGAAAACTTCCAATAAGGGGTATGACTGTATAAAATAAAGTAATACATATACATAAAATAAGCAGGTAGAGCTAATGAATATGTAATCCATGTGTGTGATAAAAACTCTTTACCTAATACTCAGGGCACTTGATTATAGGAGGAGTCCTCCAAGTTACCTGCACTGCAATAAACAGTGCCTGCTTTCTAACAGTGAAACTGTTGGAAAGGTTCTATGTGGTCGCTTTCAGTATCTCCGCAAGGGAAGACCTCTATCTTGAGGATTTACCACTGCAGCTCAAGATTCACGCTTTGTATTCTGAAGATAAGAGATGTACTAGTAGAAGATTAAATATGTATTGAAAGTTCTAATTGTCCAGTGTGTAGTCTGGCTTTATTTGCAACACAGTTGATTGTTTGAGGCCAAGTAGACTCAGTCTGCCAGTTTGGGGCAGGCCAGGGATCACTCTGCCATTTTGGGACAAGCCATGGCTCTCAGTCACTCTCCCCCTCTAAATCCATGTTCCACAGAAATTGTTTTGGTGGTTTTTAAGGCAGATCTTTGATTTCTGTGCAGCATAAACAGCAACCCTGCTAGCACAACCCAAAAACCCCACAGGTCCTCCACATGGCTGGAGGTTGTGAGTGTGGAGCCACTGGGGCAAGATGAATGCCCCCAAGGCAGGGGGTGAAAATAAGGTGAACTGTAAGGTCCTTCCAATCCAATTCTTTTGTGATTCTCTGATACTAAATCAGAATTCAAAACAAGTTTACATCTGTGCCAGATTTCTGGAAATTCAAGCCCTGCTGAAGCAGCATCCATCAATCTGGAGAAGGGTTCTCTCATCTTCATTCTGTTTGCAGTGGAGACTTCCTTCCTTTGTAAGCTGAAAATCTCCAGCATGTCTGTTCTATCCAGAACAATAGATATTGCTATTGCTGAAATGTCTCTCTCCAATCATTAAAATCNGCCACCATTTAATCAGGACTGCACCAACACCCTGATTGACAGGGTGTCAGGTTGTATTCTGACTCTGTCAGTGGTCTTATTTTGTATTATTGCATGTATTCTATTTTTTCCTATTAAAATTGTATTACTGACTTGAAGTCTCACTGGTTTTGCTTTTTCAAACCAGTACACAGCCCCAGGCCTGCTGTGAGTCTCTGAGGCAGAACTATAAAAGAACAATCTCTGCCCATCTCATGCTTTTTGGAAAGGTGGCTGAGATTTCTCTCCTGGTTCTGTACCTGATCACAGTGAGCAGGATGATGGTCACCTGTGGCAGCAGACAGAGTGTTGGGGAAGATGAAACAGGAAAATCTTATAAATATGATTGCCTGGCAAAAGATTTTGAGAATATGGAAACTATAAGCGAGATTGAAATGAAAGCCATCTTTGACATACCAAACCTTAGTTACTGAACAACTAGAAAACAATAATATGGCCAGCTGAAAGTAATCCCCTCTTGATTGAACAACTCCCTCTGCTTGCAGAGAGGTCCAAGAGTCAGAGAAGACCCTACTAGCTTGGCAGAGGGAGTCCAAAGAGTAGTTTTTAGGGTTTAAAGTATAACACAGTATGGTAATGTAATGATTCTTATAGGCTGTATGTAAATGCTATAGGATTTGTATCTTGTATTAGATTGGTTAGTGAAAATTAGAATATTCAACACAGAAGAAGAATTATTGTATTGTAATGGGAACCTCACTCTCTTACCCTTGCTCTCTTACCTCTTACTCTCTTAGCTATTCACTCTTACACTTTCAGCCTTCTTACTCTTGCTCTCTTGCTCTCACGTGCCTGCTCCAAGCTGTGGCTGGCAGCTCCAAGCAGGGCCCTTTTACCCACGCCCTTTGCAATAAACCACAAGTTCCAAGACCTGGCTTTAGAGATCTCTCCGTCAGTCCCAACCGTCCTGCCCGCCGTCACTCCTACAGAGTGCTGAGGAAAATGGGATCAGTTAGAATTGTACATTCCCTCATGTTTTCCCTGTGAGCTGATGGAGGAGCCAGTGGTTCCAGCTCATTGATCCCAAGTGAATGAATTGCTTTGAAGATTAAAAATAAAACCATGAAAATCCTTTCGTTGGGTGTTTGCAGAGCATGTACCAAATCAGAAGAAATCAAATTTGACTTTTGACAAGTTGGGGGTTGACTCTTCCGTGTGATGCACCTTTGTAGCATAAGCAGCAGCAAAAACATTTTCTTCATGAGAGACTCCCATCTCTTGATCAGTGAATTTTAATTTCTCTTTGTGTGGGCAGGTGTTTGGTTTGCATGCTGGCATTACCTAAGCAGGCTGGTTTCTCTCTTTCCAGATGCCAGTTTATGTCATGGGCATCACCAGCACTCAGACTCCTTTCTCCTTTGGCAATGCTGTGCCAGGGTTAACGTTCCACTGGTCTGTCACCAAGAGGGACACTCTGGATGTCAGGACAAGGCACAGTGAGGTGAAGTCTGTGTATGTGTGTGTAGTTGCATGTGTGTGCAGCTGGGGAAAAGGCAACAGCCACATCAGGGCAATGCAGGGAACAGTGCTGCCTCCCCTGCCTCAAAATCCAGGATCGGCTGTCAGCACCTCTGTGCCAACATCTGGGCTTTCCATGAGTCCAACTTTAATCCCTTTCTCCTGTGCAAGGCTGCTTTTCAGCTTCCTGCAAACTACAACTTTGCAGTGGATGTTCATGGCAGAGTAAAGGGAAGGACAGGCCTGAAAGTTGTAGTGAAGGTCCTTGATGCTGCAGCCAACCAGTTCTACAACATGGCAAGAGAACTGTCCGATGAAATCCAGATTCAGGTAGGATGATTTTGTGCACAGTCCATGTTTAGGTATCTCCTTCAGAACTGGACTGAAGTCTGTATTTGAAGTCAGGAATTTGAAATGCAGGAGTAGCTCCAGCTTTGGTTTATTTTTGAGCCCTTACTCTTGTCTGTATAATGTTCCTCATTTGGACTCATTGAGTTCATGGGCTCATGGGGGCAGGGGTCTTGGGGATATAAATTTTTCTGAGCATGTTTCTACCAATGTAGAGGTTTGTTTTGTTTTGTTTTGTTTTTGTAATTGATTGAGAAGAGATTTGGGGATTTTGCATTTAATGCTGAATTCTCCCCCTGTTCACTTACTGCTTGTTCCCGACTGTTTGCTCCCCTGAGAGGGAGAAGGGCTGCTGGGGATGTGTCTGTTCCAAGTGTCTGTTCCAAGGTCCAGGCCTCTTGTGAGTTGAAATGTCTGAGTTTTTCAGTAACCCAGCAGTGCCAGCTGAGGCCCAAGCACCAGTCCCTTCCCATCCAGCAGGAGATTTGGTGTGTGCCAGCAACAGCAGCTTCATCACCTCATGCTGGTACAGGGCCGAGAGGTTTTTGTTTTCAAAAATAAACCAAGCAGACCCAAGCAGTGAGTAGTGAAATCACTGAGCCAATGCCCTGGGCTCTCCCCACAGGCTGGAGGGCTCCGTGGCAGATCCCATGTTCCTGGCAGTGCCTGCGTTGGACACTGCGGAATCTACTCTGGGCAGAGGCTTCCCCTTCGGAGCTGCCATCCTTGGGCCGAGAACCCAGAGTTTTTCCCTCAGGAGGTGGAGGTGAGCCCCACCATGAGGCACTGGCTGCTGCTGCAGCGGGCGCGGGCTCGGGGTGGGCGCTGAGCGCTTCCCTCAGAGCTGCTCTGCTTCACCTCAGCTCATGGAACAATCGCCGCTGCAGGTTCTAACAAAATCCAGGCTTTATCTCTGATGTGCTTCGGCACAAGTGTGTTCTGTCATAGAACAGTTGTATGCCGTAAATCGCCGGTGGCCGGGGCAGCGCCACCAGAGCCGCTGAGGGGAGGCGACCCCAGGCAGCAGCTTGGCCACGGCCGAGCAGTGAGGGCTGTACAGAGCCTTCCCCCACCTCCTTCTTCTCATTTCTCATTAAAATGTTCTAGTACAGGACGGGGAAACCCAAAAATGTCTTACTGTGTACTTTCAGGTTTTTTTAATCTATCACACTTGGAGTGTGGCAAACAGGAATGAGGAGTCATTTAAAAAGCGCAGCTGTGATCAGCAATTAGAATCCATGAGGGTTAAGGATGAAGAGGAAACTTCATCTTTAAATGAAAATGCTTGAAATTCTGGGCAAGTTGTGTTATTTGCATCGAGGGAGTGTACTGATCCCTCAGGAGGCAGGAGATGACACCTCCTAAAAAGGTACTGCCTGGAAAAAAAGCCCAGAAATTGAGTACTATTTAGAATTGGAGAGTGCTATTGCCATTGCTGAAATGTCTCTCTCTAATCATTAAAGTCAGCCCTGGGCCTGCTGTGAGTCTCTGAGGCAGAGCTATGGAAGAACAATCTCTCCCTGTCTCATGCTTTTTGGTCAAGTAGCTGAGAATTCTCTTCTGGTTCTGTACCTGATCACAGTGAGCAGGAGGACGGTCACCTGTGGTAGCAGACAGAGTGCTGAGGAAAATGGGATCAGTTAGAATTGTTTCTTCATGTTTTCCCTGTGAGCTGATGCGGGGGAAAGTGGTGTCTTCCCTGAACACCAAGAGCAGTTTTGTTGCCAGAGGCTGCAGGCAGAGCAGGGAGTGCATCATCTTTTTTCCTCCACTGTTGAAAAGGGGGTGGCTTGACTGACCTTACTTTGCCTCCTCAGCGAATTCTAAAATCAACACAGTCTCCAATGTCCACTGGTGCATTTAGTAGTATCAACATCATTACTCCTACAACTATGACCACTATCCATGGTGAAACCCCCTCCAGGTGAGCGTTTGGAAAGCTGTGTGTACACTGAACTATCTTATTGTTCCTCCCTCGTGTACAATACCTGTTATTCTAATGCATTTTTTGTTGTACAGTCACTGAGTGACGAGACCCCTGGCCCAGCTCCAGTCTGGGTTCGCAATGTGCAAACACGAGCCTGGGAGGGCCCATGGGGTCTTGTCACCTGAGGATGTAAATATGCTTGTGTCTCCACAAATGCTGGAGTTCAGTGGGTGCCTGCTCATTGTGTTTGGCCTGTGTTGGATAACACCCCTTGGAGCAACAGACCTGGCTGTGGCTCACCTGACTCCCTGCAATAGCTAGAATATTTGGGGTGACCCTATTGCACGCACTAAACCAAACAAGTGGCACTGGAAGCCAAAATACTACATCCAGCCAAAATACTACACCTGGGAGTTCGATTTCTCAAAATCACACTGCTTGGTGTCAGTGGTTAGGTAGACATCAAAGCAAGCCAGCATATGGCTTGGCAAAATCCAGAGCATTGCCTAAAGATCTGGTTTTGCATTGTAGAGACTGTGCATGGCCAGGAATCCCCAGTAGAACAGTAGGGGGGCCTTGCACCATTGGACAGTTTGGTATGGTGACGCCCACTACACCACTCATTGTAAACCACACTGCACACTGTAGATTGTGGAGAGCACTGGGCACATTATCAGTAGATCATCGCGATGACATACATTTAGGGAACATAAGAGAATGCGCAGCCGCTAGCTGATTTTTGCACTGGCCGCTAACATAGATAGCATTCGCCATGCTACTTTACAAAACTGTGTAGCTGTTTGTTTTTGTTATTATCTCATGGGCGTGGGTGTGAAGATCTTTATGGTATGTGCTGTATGAATGTAAAAGATGAATCAAAATCAATTCATAAACACGTTCATGAATTAATGGAAACTATACAGGAGGTGCTTGTACCATATTTGCTATCTTGTCTGCAAAGGGCCCTGCAGAAGATGGTAAACATGGCATTTGTACTTGAAAAGCAAAAAGGGGGAATTGTAGGAGAATAGGAATAGAGCTGCAGGCAGCCTCTGCCTTGATGAGTTACAGCTGTGTCCTTGAACAAGACAGGTAAACAACTTTGAGGGAGAAGAAGCATGGAATGCGGATGTGTGTTGACATTTACAAGAAGAAACAGAAATTTATAACAAATTGCAAAAGAGTTGAAGGCACATGCACATAGTTCATTAGCTAATAATAACACAAAAAGGAGCACTTGTTTTGTGTATGATATAGAGAAAAAGTATAAGAAGTTGTACTGTGGGATAATAAATTGCTGATGCTTGCCACCATCTTCAGTGTCAGCCTTTTGTCCACAATCACACTAAAAATTTTCTGGCTTGCAGAAATGTTGAGATCTGTTCACTAGTAGGGGGTCTTGGATGGGTGGATGTGACAGAAAAATAAGTTAATTATTCTTCAACAGACCATGGTTTGAATTACATGCAGTAGATAATGTTTCAGGGCACGCTCTTGAATAATATGGAGAAAACAAACTGTATGTTTTCTAGCAGCCTATCCTTTGACAAGCTGTTACTGGTTTATTTGAATATTTGCAAAACTGAACAGTGGCATTTGGTGAAAAAGAAAACAACTTAAATAGTGTTCTGGGGTTTTTTTCTTATGAATGGATTTATAAGGAGATAAAATCCAGAATTTCCCTCTTCACAGTGCCAAATTAACCCAAATTGGAAGCCACCTTCACATAATCCCATCTGAACACTTGCAGTATGCTTCATTTGTTTAAATTGCCAAGAACAACCAAGCCTTTGGGGAGGCACCTTCACAGTTTCAAGTGTGTTTCAGCAGAAGGCCAGAATCATGACATCAGTCATCACAGATTACTTTTATTCCACTGTAAATTAGTGTGATGCCAGCATCCTCCAGAGAGTTCCACAACACTGTTGCATCCCAGGAGTCAATGAAGGATGCTATGGTCCAGAGGCCTGGGAAGAAGCAGCCTCTAAAGGTTACAGTGATGTTGTCCCACAGTTCTCCGCATTTCCGTGCTAATTACCCAGTTACATCATTCCTAGTCTCCTCCCCAGTTCTAGAATGTTCCCCGCTCCTAATTTCCCTACTGGCCCACATTCCTAGCCACTTTTCCCCTGAATCCCAGTTGGTTATTCCCCTCAGTCCTGCCTCTGCTCTGCCCTTGCTCCCTCAGCCCATTGACCCTTGGTTCTGTTGCTCCACTCTGCTATCCAGTTTATATACCTGGACCCTCCATTGTTCTTGGTTCTTCATCCCTGGTTCCCTTCTGTGTGTGGTCAATAAAGCCCCACAGGAATACCATATAAAGAACCTCTCCTGTTATTATTAATTTTGTCAACCCTCAGAAGATACAACACGGTGCCTGAGCATCTGGTGTGCCCTGAGCTCCCCCTTCTTGTGGCAGAGATGCTTTTGGGAAGGTGGTGGTCTTGGCAGCTCCTGCTGCGCTGCTGCAGCAAACCCCTCCCTGCATGCTTTGGATTTGAGATGAACTAACAGATACCTGAAGTTACAGATCATTAGGAACAACGTCCCTAGCAAATACCTCGCTCCAGAAATGGAGGATTGTGAGTTACCCTGGCTGTGTTTGGAAGCAGCCGCAGGTAACATTTACAGAGATTGATGCTGTCTCCTGGCAGTGCAATACGCTTTGGGTTTCACTGTCCTTGCTATTTGCCTCTTCTGGAGTGCTTGGGCAGAGCTGACTGCTGCCAGTGATGCAGGCAGGGATAGGGGATGTTTAGCCCTGGCAGCATATATACTGCTGTATGTATATTTGACCTCTCTTGCGTATAATTTGACCTCTTTAGAGGCAGGATTCAGGACAATATTTCCAAAATGCCAACACTTTACTATTTAAAATTCAAGCTGAGGCAGGCTGACATGAACTCCAGGCCATGCATCTACTTCAGATACACTCATCTTACAAATCTGGATGAATTTACAGCAAAAGATGCAATTTAACTGTGAGCATTTGGGGGCCGTGCAGTGTCCAAGGATAAGGACATGCATAAGTGTGCTAAGGAGCAGAGCACCTGCAATTGGAAAGATGAATTTTAAAAGAATTTAGAAAGGTAATGAAATTTTTACATCCTTACAGCTGGTTTTTGCACTGAAGGAGTATCTTATGCCCTACCAAAGTGATTTTTTAATTAAAATATGTCCTTTATAAGAAGATCTAGGATTTTAAAAAGAGCATAGTTAGGGGACTGAGATACTGCTTCCCATTTGAATTCTGAAGCAAGTATGGTTTCTTGCAAATATTGTTCTTGCACACAGTCCTGCAGTATAATTAATCTGTTTTGTTCACTGCATGAAGAAAATCAGGCATAAGCTGGAAGGAAAAACCCTTTACGGAATATTCAGTGTAATTTTTTTAGCAGAATAGAATTACAGTCCCTAAAGCCAAGCAGGTGCAACATCAGATCTGGAAGAGAACTCCAGAAAGGTCAAACAGAATGTGTCCTGAGCTCACAACAAACTGGACAATATATTTGGATATCTTATTGCAAAGCTCTAGAATGGATAGTGTAGGGTGGGTGTTTTTCTTGTTTGTTTGCTTTGTAATTTGGCATTTAAATTTAAAAAACAGGGCTACTCATTATTTATACAGAAAAATCTCATTTGTCATCTGCTTTTCACCAAGTGCTTTCCAATTTAGAGCGCGTCACTTGACTGTAATTAAACAAAATGTTAGTGAATAATTCAGTACCTTTTTTTCTTCGCCCCATCCTATTCATCATTTAGAGCCAAAAGGCTGCAACTTTCCAATAATAACAAATCTTTAGTCAATAATAATAGTAATAATTAAAGACTCAAAGCTGTTATAGCAGCTAGTTAGGAACAAAGACGATTCTGTTTGTGAAATGAGAACTAATAAGGAAAAGATTAATTTCTCATCAACTTAAATATTTCTAAAAATGTAAGCTTTCATACAGCATACTCCTGGGAATCTCTTTGTAATTTCATTTGATAAACACAGAGCTTAAATTGGCATTCTTGTAATTAATTTACACTATTACATAAAAATATGGGGAGAATAATTCACAGAGAGAAACTGCATGGTGCAGAGTTGCTTTGAAGCCTTTTTCCTCTATGAATTATATCAGATATGTAGTTACAAAAATCAGAATGGCACTTTGGGGGCTCTTACAGTCGGAGGTGCTTAAAAGGTTTACAAATTTTAAGTAGAACTCAGTGATTGTAAAATTAGCCAGTATTGGGCTATATGGAGAATCTTCTTGGTTTTTTTCCTTTGTTTCACACAACTCTTCATAAACCTCTAATATGAGAAAAAAATTTAACATTCCAAACTAAAAGTAAACTAAAATGAGCAAAAATGTACGAATGGCATGAAAATCTGTTGACAAACACGGTTCTGCAGTTTTGGGTCTGGGTTACTATCACAACTGTAAAGAACTGTTTGGCACTTCCACCGAGGAAAAGTTCAAATTGCAGTTTACTGCTGGAGCAGAGTTTGTCTGACAAAAATCTTTAGTCCTGTAGGATTCCTGTGCTTCCAGCGTGAGTGAGCCTGGCTCCCGGTGCAGCATGGGAGGTGCTCATGAACTCCTGAGGGGATCTTCCTGTCTCTTCATTGCCTTGGTAGTGCTATGCAGAGAGCTGACCTAAGAGTGAGAACTTACAAGGACCCACAACCAATAAGAAAGGCAAATGAGGGAGAAAGGAGAACATGAACATTCTCAGGATCCCAAGAGGAAACATTCCTAAATAATGTAAAACCTGGTGTGGCCAGGCTGCGGCTGGTGAGGAGTAATAAAATGGCAGATGGATGTCGATGTGCTCAGGGAGATCACAGAGGAATAGAAGCAACTGATGACACCTTGTGGGGAGCAGCTCTTCTCTGAGTGAGAACAGTCACCCCAGTACCACTGCATGCACTGATCTCCAGAATGGAAAGCAAAGGGAGGCAAACGACCTTCACAGGCCAGCATGAGTTCTGACAATGAGCTTCCAGCTTCCTGCCTCAGCAACAGAATACACCTAACAATGGATTTAGGAATTGTTAGAGACATGGCCCTCTCCTATGACAGATCTCAGGTGAGTGGGAATGACCCCAGCTTATTATAAAGTTCAAAGGAGAACAGGAATGAATGTTTTTCCACTGTATTTTGGATCTTTGTAGACTATTTCTTTTTGTATTCCACCACCTTATTTAGCTTTTGAGTGCTGCTGGGCATTGAGAAGAGTCTGTAATTGTGCTGGGTGTTTTTTTCCCTTAGCAGTTAGTGAGAAGTTAAAACAGGGCCCTGGGTACAGGCAGTTCAGATTTGCCAATCTCCCGTGCTCTCCCCTGCATTTGTCAATGTCTGAGTTTCACCAACCATTATGCTGCCAATTTGCCTAGTTCTGTTCCCATGAAGTTAATCACAGCCTTCTCTTAGGAAGATAAATAATTTTGTCATCTGCAAATCCTGCTGACCTCATTTTTCTGTTCTACACCTCATTTCTGCCTTTCTGGATAATGAATGAGTGTATTAAATGCTAACTACAGTCCAGATCCTTGGGACATACTAATATATATTAACCTCCTACTGAATTGAAAACTGATGGCCTAATGAATCTCTAAACTCTTTGCATGAGAACAACAGTGTTAACACAGGGGAAATCAAGATGACTCGTGATTTATTCCTAAGTTGAAGAAAAAACCAAACCAAAACCCTTCCCAAAACTTTGCAAGTGCAAGTACCTACAATTTTCACTGAATTTAATTACAAGTCTTGGGAAAAACAGGCTAGGTGGGGAAAAAAACAAATCTAATTTTAAAAATGGGGAAAATTACCTCTATATTCCTATTTCCTTTGCTGTTTATGGAATCACTGAACTATAAAACAGTACCTTAAGCATTTTCTGCCCATGAAATTGCTAAAAATGCCTTGGCTAGAATATCCTTGGAACATCAAAGCTTGTTTAGGTATTTGATCCAGAGGGGACAAGGTAAGCATTTATGGCTAATCAAGCCTGAAGTCAAAGAAGAACAAGATGAACCAAACTGATGACTACTATAGTTGTAATCACGCTGGCATGACATGCTGACTTGTCAAAGTCACTTAGATTTTTCCAGATATCAGAAAAATTCCCACATTTCTCTGACACTTTGGTATAGTATCTGTAATGGACATTTCTGAAAGCCAAAAATGTATTTGGAACAAACATCACGAAGCCATATAAAAAAGGGCAGTTTCCTAGTGTTCTGCCATTGTTATAAAAACTAATATATTAAAACTTAGATGTGTTATAAACTTCAGAAGAAAGTCTAGAGTTATTCCTTTAACTACAATATTTCAGCATCTGAAAAGTGTGTAATTTATACAGCAGCTTTAAAAACTCTAATTAGTGTCTTCTAAGTACAAATCATCTTGTTTGAACTTTGTCTCAATGAAGAGGTAGAAGAATACAAAAACTATAAATGAATATTCACATGCTCTTGAATTGAACCTCCTTCATGCATGAATATTTTGAGAGACCAAATTTTTTTAACACAAACCTTCACAGAAACTGTGCAGGTGTAATCATGCATTTAATTAAAATTTTATTAAACTAAACCTGTTAATTATCTAATAGGCCTTTTCATGGGAAACCACAAAGTTCTTTAGGAAGCCTGTCATGTTTTACTGAAGTTTTCAGTAAGTTCCATCAAAGCAGATTCCTTTACTCAGGTTAGAAAAGTTTACAAAATGCCTGACCTTTAAAATCACCATCCTGTGCCTCACTATCTGAAATGAATTTGTCTCAGACACATTGTATTTAACCTTTTTATTTATTATAAATCTGCAGTTGCAAATTCACATCAAAGACAACTTTTTTTCTGCATAAATTAATCTAATTTTTCAGTGTTGAATATTCCATTCCCCACAGTAACTTGGGTAGGTGGCTTACCTGGAAAAGTGACCCTGAAAACAGATTTTAGGAGACAAAATAGAAATCAAGGCACCTGAGTGCAGTGTGTACACGATCTGTTACATTCTGTGGTGTATTGCAGCACCTGCTTTTCCACTGACATTCTTCTGCAGGAAGTGATGCCTCCTTTGAAGGACTCAGTGTGCAAGTAACAGAATTTAGGTTACTTCAAGGCTGGCAGGAGGAGTTGAATTTTTAGTACTTTTGTATATATTAGAATGAAAAAATAATTATTTAAAATGAAGAAATGCAATTTTACAGTTAGAATGCACACTTTCTAGTGTCTCTGTAGATAGAGAAGTCCAAGATCCTTGTTGTTTAGGTACAGAACCCTCTAGATCGCTGCCAGTGCTGAGATAAATGAGATCAGAAGACTTCTACATGAAGAGAATGGGAAAAATAGAAAAGACTATGGGATTTTATACATCATCCCATGTTGTTTAATGCATAAAAAAGAGCAAACCAATTCAGAAGAGTGTTAATGTGTAAAACAGACTCTGAATTATTGTACTTGACTGCCTACTTAAGATTCGTGAGGTGTACATAGCATAATTTGCAACCAAGTAACCTTGAAAAGACCAAATTCACTTTTGTTAGTACTATTAGCTAAGTCATTAAACATATTCACATGCCTGCTCATAAATTGTATTCATTATTTTCAAGATTTAAGACTTCTGTGTTCTGCTAAATTTCCCTGATGTATTTAAAGCAGAAACAAAGGTTGGGATTTTTGTTTGTTATTTGTCTCATCTTGTGAATTCTCCTCACTCCTGCATTCATTGAGCTGTTGGGTGAATAGCTCATTAATGTGATTTCTATCTGTGTACAAAGGCACAGGGCAGAAGCACTGTTATGTAACAGCCTGAAAAGACACCTATAAATAACCTCCTTTAATAACCATAAATTTACATTAGAAAGGTAAACTCTGAAGTGAAAACTGTTTATTTTTATCTGATGCTGCTGTTTCTTAATCTCAATGTTATCAGACTCATCCTGCATAAATTAGCGAGGTCTTGGGGTTTCATACCATCTGGGAAAATCTTGCATATCAAATGGATTTATCCAATAGGAACAGGGATCTAAAGAGCTGCATTTCTCTGTGGGGACTCAGTTGTACCTGGTACACATTGGAGAACTCCCAGCAGCATTGCTGGCAGATGAGGCTGTGCAAAGAAAGGCAGGCTTGGCTCTTATTTTATCCATTTTCTAAACATAAGTGCTCTTGTCTCAGTAATCTGAAGAAACTCAACTCAATGCTGCCTTGACACCATTAACTACCTGCCTTAATTTTGGACATTTTCTGAATTTATGCCTTCCTTTGGCCTAACACCTTGAAAGGAAAATCCTTTCCTTATCCTGCAGGATAACCAGAATGTTCTGTTTTATAGTTGCTGTCAGTCCATCACTACCCCTGTAGAAAGCAGTAGTAAGGCTGAGAGGGTGTTCTCATAAGATCTTCCATAGGTGTATGAAGATACTAAAGTCTAATACAGTAAATTGAACGTGATTACTGGCAGGGAAAGTGATAAAGAAATAACTGAAAAAGGACTGTTTCTGTACTCTGTAAGTCTCCAATACCCATTGTGAGGTAATGCAGTGTCATGCCTCCTCTTACACCTCAATTTCTGTAGGCAGCAGGAGCAGCTGAGCAGAAGTGCAGTCCTGAGGCAGAACCTCTCCATGTGCGCCTGGAGGCAGGATCGATGCCAGGCTGGACAGGGCTTGGGGCAACCTGGCATAGTGGAAGGTGTCCCTGTCCATGGCAGGGGGGAAATGGGATGGGCTTGAAGGTCCCTCCCAACCCAAACCATTCCGGGATTCTCTGAGTCTTTTGCTGGTGCTAAGGACACTGGCTGAAGTGCTGTTCCTCTGTTGTTGTATTTATAAGTGCCTTTAATATATTGGATACTTTTCCTATTTCTTTGACTGAAGTCCCTTTGGTAGAGATACTTTGCAAGGCTCTGCAGCTGTGGGGGTGGAACCAGGAAGCAAATTAGGCAGAAAAAAGCCCAGTAATGAAAGCCATTGAGCTGCTCAGTGAGGAAATACAAGTATTACTATGTATATATTATATATTATATTTACACATTATATACATACTTTGAGCTCAGTGACAGGTAAGACAGACAAGGGGAGCAGCAGCCTGACAGGGAGGAAGGAAGCTGACCATCTTTCCCAGTGATTTTTGCAGGATACTGTTTTGCTCTGCAGCATAAGCAGATAGCATCAGTCAAAAAAAGAAGCCCATCACTGCTATTCTGCTCTAAAGTTACTATTCCCAGACCACCTTTTTTGTCAAGTCTATTGACCTGCCCTTTTCATCTCCTCCTCAGCATGGTGTAGGCAACTCCCCATTCTCTTCCCAACCAGAGCTGCAACCCTACAGGAAAAGGCATTTCATTAAATATATTATTAGTGCTTGTCAGTCATTCTTCAGCCTTTAAATCAAATATTATTTTAATTGAGTGGTTCGAGAGTATGATAATGGAGAATATTTTTCAGCATTCTACTGGGTGAGCCCTGATTCTTTCAGCTTAATGAAACGGTTCTTAGAAGTAAATTGTACATAATGCATTCAGCTGCTGAAGCTTCACAGAGCTGGCCCTACACTGTTAACACACAAGTACAGAGATACCTGCAGGTGTTAGGGCTGGAGCTGGTTTGAGTCAGCCTCACCCAGGACACTTTAAAAATAACCCTCCACACCTCCTTGCCTTAGCATTTTGCTGAACTTTCACCTTCTAAGTTGCATTTATTCAGAGTTGGTTTTGTTGTTTGGTCTTGGGTTCTCTTGGGGGGTGTGGGGGTTTCTTTTGTTTTGAAGACGAGTATTTAAAATATTTTAAATTATTCAGACATTTAAAAATATGAAATGCCTGAAAACGAAGCCAGGTGTTTCTTGTCCAGATGACTCTTCATCACTGTGCCATTCAAATACTTCCTTTTCTTGAACAAGGATTTGTTTCACTGCCAATAGATCACCTTGTAAGATATTGATAGACTTTTTTCTAGCTTTATGAAAAATATATTTCTCCCAGAAATTGATAGATTTTAAAGATGTGATCCAAGTACATGTCTCTTTGGTTCCTTGGCAGTGTTTTCAAGTCTTCAGACCAAGTGAGTTTGTAAAATCTTTCAGTAATTCTCCCCCTTTTATTTTCATATTCCAGTTGAAACATTTTCAGCACTTGGTGTTTTGCTATTTATTGCATGTATTCTGATTGCCTCTAAAATCTCTTGAAATTCTTCCACAAAAGGCTCAGTTTCTTAGGCAACAACTATTTATTGTTTACCTATCTCCCTCCTTAAGCAGCCCATTAAAGCACTCCCTCTATCGCTCTGTAATCGCCTTCTTTGTGACCAAGACGTTTCCGTTTGTGTTCTTTATCAGACTTACTGGTGTGTACACTGATATGTCTGTAAAAGTCCCTCAGATTCCTGGTGTGCATGTCCTGTTCCAATTCTCCAGCACACCAGGTAACCCTGACAGGAGGCTTTTGTCGGTCCTGGGAGGAGGGATGTGCTGACTCCTATGGATCTCAAAGCAGCGTGGACAGGGAAAGCGGAGCAGTGCAGCAACGCTGCTAAGGCAGCCTGTGATGTTTTAGTGACTCCTATCCTCGATGTCAGAGGCTCCTCACAGAGCACACACTGCCTCCCGGCTCACCCTCCTCTGGTCAAGAGAAATGCTAGCACAATGCTGCAATGCATGACTTCCAATTCAAGTGAGCACAAAATTCACTTCATAATCTTAGCATATAATGCAAACTGCAGATTTGCTCATCACTTGTCTCCTGTCTTACTCTGTCTTAAAATTGCTCGGTATGCTCTGAAAGATGTGTTGGATGTTTACTTTGCAGTGCTTCACTGTCATGTTTCATCAATAAGCTTTAAGGTCCTAACTGCACCTTGCTGGTCCTTATGAAAATAACTCAGTCTAAGAAGCATTTGTAACTGGAAAATTATTGTTCTCACATTGAATACGCATCACTACCACTGCTGATGAGAGAAAGGAACTGAGATTGCACACCCTGTTTTCAAAGCTACGAAGTACTGGGATACAGACATTTCCTCATTTCATTCACAACACAGGATGCAAGGTACTATCTATCTGCTATTTACTCAGTTGTAATTATACTAACTGTAAACGCATTATACTGTTTAGTCATGGGCGATTTTATCACATTCCTCCCTAATATTCCAGTCTTTACTGAATTTACCTTCTCAACATGCCTACAAGGAAAGGTTCCAACTTCACTGAGAAGGAAAGTAAAGAAAATAAACAACCCTCAGTATTTTGGGGAGCAATTTAAAATGCAAGGGCTTGATTTTGCCAATACCTTTAACATCACACATCTTTCTAAGCCCAGCTCCTACTGACTTAAAATTGCAGCTGCAAAGTTCAGCTCTTCTCTAAATCAAACCACACAATTTCATGACGTGCAACCAGAAAATGAGTCATACACAGACAGAAGCTGTAGGGAGAAGTGAACTGTCCAGCAGCACACACTCCTCTGGGACAGAAAGTGGAACACCATTGCTGAGGTACTGATAAATAAAACACGAGCTGAATAAATAGTGCAAAAAGTGCTCCTAGATAAAGAAAACACCCTGTGTACGTTTACTTGCTTAGAATAAACGAGAACTGGTTAACTTCTGTAATATCACCTAAATTAAATCTGGTGTCCCTGAACAGCAGCTGATCTTCCTGGCAGGATTGGACGATCTTTACTCCAAGATGTTTGTGTCCTTCCTGAAATCCATTCTCCTGATGCATGCATATACCATGGACAGGCAGATCCTCCACACGTGGAACATCTCTCATACAAGGAATGACTGGCACAACTGGGACTTTTCAGCCTGGAGAAGCTTTGGGGTGACCTAATTGTGGCCTTCCAGTACCTTAAGGGGCTGAAAAAAAAACATGGGGAGAGGCTATTTACAAGGGCCTGGAGTGACAGGAAAGTGAACTGAAAAAGAGGTGTTTGAGATTACATGTTAAGAAGGAATTCCTCCCTGGGAGGGTAGGCAGGCCCTGGCACAGGGTGCCCAGCTGTGGCTGCCCCTGGATCCCTGGAAGTGTCCAAGGCCAGGTTGGACATTGGAGCTTGGAGCAGCCTGGGACAGTGGAAGGTGTCCCTGTCCACGGCAGGGGTGGCAGTCGGTGATTTAAGGTCCCTTCCAACCCAAACCATTCTGAGATGCTATGAAAACGAATGAACTGGAGCTTAGCGTAGCTGTGTGACAGCTGTTAGCACGAGTGTACCCGGGGAACGTGAAGGGAGCCAGGAATGGCACCTGGCTTATTCCAGCACTGCTGTGGCAGCAGGACCAGGGCAGCGACCGTCCCCATGCGCTGGGCTCGGGTGAAGCCACGCTTCGAATCCTGTGTTCGGTTTTGGTATCCCATGACATACCAGACATTGAGGTGCTGGAGCCTGCGCGGGGAAGGGTCTGGAGCACTACTCTGATGTGGTGCTTGGGTTACGGCCCAGACGAAAAGAGGTTTTTCAACAGCCTCGCTGTTGGCGCCGCTGGAGCTCCCCGAGGGAGGGCGGTGCGGCCCCGGCGGGCGGGGGGCGGGGGGAGGCCCTGCCCGGCCCTGCCCTGCCCGGCCCGGCCCGGCCCCGCCGCCCTTTCGCGCCCCGCACGAGCCCGCCCGCGCGCAGCATGGCTCCCCCCGCGCCCGGGGCGCTGCCTCTCCTCCTCCTCCTCCTGCACCTCGCCGCCTCCTCCAAGCTCAACACTCCCAAGGTGCTGCTCCCTTTCACCCGCGGCACCCGCGTCAACTTCACGCTAGAGGCCAGCGAGGGCTGCTACCGATGGTGAGTGCAGGTGCCGCCGCCCTTTGTCCGTTTGTCCCCCCCGCCGGCACCTGCGGCGGGGCCCCCGGGCCGGGG
>VXBI01000318.1:348243-398837 GCA_013397375.1 Toxostoma redivivum | reverse complement strand
TTTCTCTCTCCGCTTTCGCCTCGCTGCGGGGGGGGTTAGGGCGAACGAGCAGTGCGGGAGCAGACACGGAGATAATCCCTAAGGGGAAAGGTTGTTTAATTTGTGCAGTGGGGGTTAAACCCGCCGGAGAGGGGCGGTGTCTGCAGGCCGGGCCCTGAGCAGAAGGTCCCTGCTTGTAAAGGAAGCTTCCCGCCATGGCTCCGTTCCCGACATGTGCCTCACACCCCGTGTGCACCCTAGCCACACACCCCGCACATGTCCCCCTGCTTCTCCTTGTTCCGCACACCCCCAGCTGCTTCTGTCTGTACGCCACACACACGCTCCACCTGCTTCTCACGTTCCGTGCCCGCTGTGCCTGCACACTCCGCTGTGTGCCCGCCCTGGTGCCGCGCTCTCCCGCAGAGCCGCCCCGCACACCGCCACAGTCCCTCTGTGCGGGGACAGCGCCCAGAACTCTGCTGCTGCTGGGGGGAAATGCCCTGCTCTTGCTGTAGGCAGTGATGAAGGTCCTGACAGCTTTGCTATCAGGGTATGGGCATAAAGGAGTCGTAGCTAAGCCGGGAGCCTCTCACTGCTGCTGTAAGTGAAGTTAAAAGCACCCTTAGTACTTCACCTGGGGATAGTGAAGTCAAGTTTTAAAAGTGAAAGCTTTCCCGGTTTTCTCAGCCTTGAGCACGTGGGATGTACTCCAGGAACTTCTGGCTGGGAGCTCCCTTCCTGCCTGGCACGGGGGGGATGACTGGGTAGTGCTGAGCACAGGGGCTGAAGGCAAATCCCAAATCCCACAGCATGTGCAAATTTAGAAAGCTCACAGTAGTCTTCATGTTAAACAAATGTTGCCACCTCTTCGTCCTTTCTGTGGCGCTCCAGAATGGTAACTTAATCAGTAGTGAGTAGGAGGTACCCACCTGAAAAAGAAGCGGCAGTCGAGGTATGTTTAGGATGATACTTCCATATGTGCCAGACGGATGCATGGAGCAGTTTTCAGTTGGTGCTTTACATCTAGCAGTTACTGAAATAGGTCTTAAAGGGCTATATTTTCATTCTGTCAGTTTGTTTGCTTTGTTGTTGTACATGTCTCATCTCTGGGCTGGGTACAAACCTTTGGTCTGTGACAATTTACATATTTGAGGGTGCTTATGCAGAAGAGCAGTAATTAATTTTATTACTAAAGTCAGCTAAATGAAAGTTATTAGATGAGCTGTTTGTGGTCACATAATTTAATTTTTAATGAACAGCTTTAGTGAAAATCTCACAGCTGTGGGTTTTTTCTCTTTTCTTACTCTAATTTTTAAAGGCTACTGAGTCTTTAAAAGGATTTGGTTTGTGAGGTAAAGTACATTGTATAAAGCTAAACACCAAAACTCATCAAAGCACTAGTAAAATCTAAAAGTATAGATTCTTTCCTGTTTGCCAGTGGGCTGTTAGGTGATGCTGGGCTGGCTGCAGCCATTCCTGCACGTGCAAGGTGCTATCCAGCTGTCAGATGCACGGAGATCTTCGCTAATCTCACTGAAGTCTCCAAATGTTGTCCAGAGAAATGCCAGATTTGATCCACATTCATATCTCTAATGGAGGTGATTTTTGTGCACTTCAGAGCATGTGCTATTGGTGCTGTTTGCCAGTATGCAATGACTCATATCACTCAAGCTTCAACATCCTTTTCCATCCTCTCCCTCTACCCTTCAGAGATGAATTTTGGTTGAGAATTAAGGAAGCTCCACCTCATTCACCTTCTGTGTGCCGTCATTTTCTGTGGTAGGATTGTAAATGGGCATTTATTCACTTCTGCTTTGCAAGGCCTGGCAGGATGTGGGTTGTAAAACCCAACGTGTGCTTAGCAAACCCTCCGGAGGAAGCAGGAGCTGTGTGTGTGACTGAGCAGAGGCAGCAATTGCATCTGGGGCTCTCTCCCTGTGCACTCCTGTCCCTGCAGGCCTGGAACCAGGGGGGGTTAGAAAGAAATGGATCTGGAGGAGCAGCACCACAGCCACTTGCTGACAGGTTTCCTATGCTTCCTGTCAGAAGGAGCTGGTACTGGAGAGGAGCTGTTGAACTGAACAAGTTAGGAAGTACCAAATGCAATGGCTGGAGAAGGAGTGACTCTTCCTCACATTTGAGAAATGGTGGGTGTGTTTGCTTGCATGAAAGCAGAGATTTGAATGGAGATGGTCAGATTGAGGCCCTGTGTGTCTGGAGGGGGAACTGGGAGTTTGTGATAGGGGAGACGGTGGGGTTAGAGGTGGCCTATGAGAGCTGTTCTGGTGTACAGCAGCATCTGATAGCAAATGACACCTTTTGAAGGCCTGCATTACTCATCTCAGACATTCAGAATTCAAAGACAAGTGTCCAATTTCCTGAAAGATCAGTCTATAGCATGTTGTGACCTTATTTTTTCCCAGTTTCCCTTTCAGCCTTCAAGTTTACCTCTGAAAGCAGGGTATTTTCAAAGTGATTGTAGTGGTGTCTGAGAATTCCACTGATTCAGAGGGAAAAGGTCAAGTTCTATCATCATCCCAGCAGATTGGGAGCAGTGGTAGAGTTATAAGCATGGCCCTAAAGTATTTTCTGATTTTCAAGATGTTCATGCCTTCTGGAGTTTGGGTTGCCTTTAGGTTAAAATTATTTTTTGGGAAAAGCTTTGTTTTCAAAGCACACAGTGTTTCCATCTGTAAATATTGTACGTGGTACTATCTTCAAGCATAAAACACAGTCTGTGCAGATATATTTAGCATTTATATTGCATCTGTATTTGTCTTTTAATTACCTTAATCCAGAAATTACACCTGAAAGAATGAAAGCTTTCAGAAGCAGAATGTTCTCCTTGAAACCTACCATACCATAATAAAATTTTTGGGGGGAGGAGGGAAACACACCCAAAAACACCCATTTCCCCCCAAGGTACACACATGGCTGGGTATTTGTAGCAGAAATTATCTGCAGTGTACAACTATTTTTAATATTTCATTATTTCATAAAGTGTAGAATTGAGATACATGGTGAGAGCTGGTGGAAATGAAGAGGAGTTTATTGCTGCTTTAATGAAAGGTTTGTATGTGCTACTGAAGCCCTCACTGAGGAGGTTGTATGGAGATAATTGCCATGGGAGAGGAGTTGGTGGCAGAGTGGTGAAGGGAGAGATGCAGTGGCCAAGTGGTGTTGGAGCTGTGGGATGCACAGGTACTTCCAGAGAGCCCAAAGCCACTGCACAGTGCTGCTGTCGTAGTAGTCAGGCTGGCAAAGCTCATTTTCTAGCTCCTTACATTGTCATGGTTTTGTTGTAAGTTGATTTTATTTCTCCATAGGATATATGAGATGGCTTGTGTGCTGTTAAAAATCTGTATCAGTAGTTTTGTTCATTGAGATCTGTTGCTTTGCTCTAAGGCCAGTATTCTCATCCTTGGTAATCTGAAAGTTGAGTTGTCCTGGATCACCTGTTTTACCACAGGTCTACAAAAAACATGTCTGATTCTCACTGAAGACTGTTTTGTGTGAGATATTGTTCCATATTACGAAGTGACATATTAAATAATGTTTGTTTTCCCTCCTCTGCTTCTCACCTGCTCTGCATTTCCCTCTTCTAAGGCATTGCAGTGGGCAGCAGGATGTTGTTCTCCCTCTCCTGGACTCCCCTGGCTGTGCTTTCCAGCAAGGCTGCAAGCTCTTGGAAGTGCCAGCACGAGCTCAGAACTGGTTTGAGGTGTCCTTGTTGGTAAAGTGAGAGGGGCTGTGCTGCTGTGTCTCAGGTGTGTGTGTGATACCTGAGAATGTTGGCTCAGAACCAGAGCAGGGATGTGAGTCTGTAGCAGAGGTGTCTGACAGAGCCCAGGAGGCACAAGAAATAATGTTTATCTTAGCAGATGTGTCTCTGTCAGTGCAAGTTTACTGTTGAAAAAAGCTTTTCTCAGTCTGAACATCACCTGCCTGGTGAGGCAGACAGAAGAATTAGGGGCTTGTTGATTTTGGGCAACTTTTTATTGCTGAACACCCACAAAACAAATGTTTAAGACTTCTGCTCATTTTTTAGTCCCAAGAATGACTGTATAATGTTCCTGGTGTATTGGTCACTCCAATCTTCCCAAACTTTGGGACTTTTACTACCCAGTTTCTCTCTGACTACATATCTGCCCAAATGCCTGACAAAATTCTAAAAGATCAGATCAACTGACAGTTATGGTGCAGCTCCACAGAGGTGGATTTTTGCTGACTCAGTCAGCTGAGTTTAGTTTGAAAAGCTGGCAGAACAGTATAAAACACTGGAGCAGTAAGAATCAACAGAGAACTGCCAGGGAGAGAAACAGAAATAGGTGTCTGATCTTCTAACCAGCTGATAAATAAATGAAGTAGAATCTAGTGAGCTATTGACATGTGGTGTTACAGAACAGTCCATAAAGAATGCAGGCCTGGGTTTGGGTAGATGTGTGGATACGATCTTGGCACATGGCTCTGTCTCTCTTCTGTGGAGGGGATGGAAATTGTGACTGAAACAGAGATTGACAAGAGGACTGGCAGCCTCTTTGCCAGTGCCATTCATTTCTCGGCAAGTAGGATTTTCCTCTGAGGGAAATAGGAACTGGGGACTTCTCTGAGCCTTTTTTCCCTTCCCTCCTCACTCTTCTGTCAAGTGCTTCCTCCCTGTCTTGCTGTTTCTTACAGGCGCTGGCATGGGATCCAGAGCTAGTGCCAAAATGCTTCCCATTGCTAGCTTCTCAGGATCTAATTTTGCCCTCTGACAAGCCCAGCTCTCAATGTCACACACTGACACGCTGCTGAAGAGCTGCTGTTGTTGGCAGAGGATATAAATTGCAGTTTTTATCACTTAAAGCTGAAGTTTCTTTTTCTTGCCCATCTCATCCCAGTAGTGATGGCAGAGTAGTGCTGCTGTAATCCCCAGCCTGGCTGATTAATGCCTTTGCCTCTCTGTGCTTGGCCCTGCATCCAGGTAGCTGCAAACAGAATGTGCTTTTGATACTGCTGAATGATAGAGGGGTCATCAAATACTTCATATGTTCTGCTGGAAAAAAACACTGCTCATGCAGATTGAAATCCATAGGAAACCAAGCCTCAGAAAGGCCCACTAGAGTAACATTTGTATTAAAAAAGACATTCAGCTGATACTCTGCCTCTTAAACTACTACTAGAAGCCAAATAGTGCCTAATCTCTTCTTCTGTACTGCAGTGGCTGGCTTTTAGCTGTAAAAGCTTGAAAGTTCCTCTAAATTTGTGGAGTATGTGTAAGTTTACAGTTAAAATTTAATTTTTGTTAGTCTTTGTTCCTCCCTTTTCTAGTCTGAAAAGCATCCGGTAATTAGATTCAGTTTTACAACGTTGCTATTAGTGCAAACCACAGTCGTTTTGTATTGCAATTCATAGCCAGATATTAAAAGAACAAATACAAACCACAGTGAAACCCCTGTTGTGTTGTAAACACAATCAATTCCAGACTGCAAGAATGCAAACCCCTCAAATTAATAACAAAAAATCTAATGGCAGAGAATATTAAGCAGTGTAAAGAGCTAAATAAAAGCCAATTTCCTGCATATAATACTTATTTAAAAATACCTGCATGCAGACCAAGTCAAATGCACATGCTTAGCTTCAAAAGCCAACCAGCCAAGTACAGGAAAAGCCTTATTTGTTGGGAATTAATGTTGTTTAAAGAAACTTGCTAAATGTTGGAAAACTGTTGCATATTTTCCTGAGAACAACGGAACAACAGGAAAATAACTAATTACTCACTTTTGATCTCTAAAAAATATTTTAATTTTTTAGAGTAAAGCTAAGTGTGCAACTAATAAAGAAAATCATATTATTTTAGAAACAATGTAAACCCTACTATAAAAAATATGCACGTATTTGTGTACACTGTTTAGATATATAGAATAGATATAAGCAAACAATTTCCAGGTTTAAGCTTCTAATTGGTGTTTAAATTGCCCATTGCATACTGCTGTGGGCTGTTTTTTCCTTGATCAGATAAAATACTTTGAAATTCTGGGTCAGCAGTTGGTACTGTTGTTTCAAAATCCTCTAAAACTGCTCCTTATATAAGCAAAGTACTGTTGGGAGCTTAAGGTTCAAAACGGGATTTGCAGGTTTTTGCAGTGGCTACAAGCAAAGGTCCGTGCTCACCTGGTAACAGTTGCAGCCTGTTACCTCTCAGATAATTGAGTGTGGTGTGATATGTTATTTTGCAATAGATACAGCTTTAGTTAGAGAAAAATTTAGTTTTTTGCTGGTGTGGATTTGTTGGTTGTGCCGGTAAGAGAAGGAGGCCAAACCTGTGTCTGGGGATTCAGGCATACGTGGTATTGCTGTTTGTTTGGAACTCCCATCCCGTTCCTTGCTGTGTTAGAGAATTTTCCCCACGAATCCCAGGTAGGCATTTTTGTTCATCCTCCAGAAAAAAAAAAAAAGTCCAAACCCGTCCAGCTTCTCCATCTTTACCAGGAGGGATCCAGTGCCCGGTTTAGAATGCGTTTGCCAGATAGTGCAGGGTTTTCAACAGAGCTGCTCTCATCATGCGGAGAAGCAATTCCCAAGCAGCTTTGTCACCCATCAGTGCTTGCTTTCATTGTTTTAATCCTTCAAAGGGCCCTTGTGAGCGGATCCCGGGCACGCAGCGGGGCTGTTGGCGCTGGGTTCTGTCCCTGCCCGGCTCCGGGCTGCGAGTGCGGCCGGGAGGAGCAGCTGGGAGCGGCTCCGGCCCGGGCTGGCGGTCGGGGTGATTGGCGAGGGCTTTGGCTTTTCACTGGCTTTGCAGTTAGCCCGCAGATGTGTACTGCTGCTCTCTCAGATTTACTTTCAACAGGCTTGGTTTTTAATAACTCTTGAACTTTTGTTGTTGTTTTATCTTGACGTTTTTGGCTCGCTGGAAGGGAGAGCTGGGCTCCACTGTGTAATGCCCTGGTCTGCTCCATGGGTTTAGGGAAGGTTGGTTGATGCCGTGGT
Organism: Toxostoma redivivum; assembly: GCA_013397375.1. Taxonomy (NCBI): domain Eukaryota; kingdom Metazoa; phylum Chordata; class Aves; order Passeriformes; family Mimidae; genus Toxostoma; species Toxostoma redivivum. Next base: position 391,886 of record VXBI01000318.1, on the reverse strand, counting down.
GGAGAGAACGCTGAGCTTGCCTGCCTTGCCTCTGGCCTGAGTTTTCTGCATCCTCAGCCCACGCTTGCCTTGGCTGGGGTCCTCCTGCTGTCACGCAGCTCTTCCCAAAGTCGGCTGCTGGCCGTGCAGCACGCCCAGGTGAATTGCTTGCGTGGCTGCGAAGGCAGAGCTGCGAGCCGTGTGCTGACCGCAGCCCGCCCGTCCCCGCAGGTCCTCCACGCGGCCGGAGGTGGCGAGCATCGAGCCGCTGGGGCAGGACGGCTGCCGCTGCTCGCGGACGGCGCTGGTGCAGGCGCGCTCCTCGCAGCCCACGCGCCTCACCACCATCATCTCCGCCGAGGATACACGTGAGTCTGAGCTGCTGCTCCCGGGCATCCTGCCCTCCTCCGGCAGCCAAGCAGACATCTGAGCCGCACTTTTCAGTTCCTATGCACAGTCATTTTAGACTTTGCATGGGCGTGGGTTTTAACTTCTCTTTGCCTCAGATAAGTGTTAATTCTTTTAATGATACACCCAGGAAAAAGGCAATTCTTAAACCCCCTGCCCCCAAATCCACAAATAGAGGGGGTGACTGAAATATGAAAAAGTATTTTAATAAAAATGACTAATACAAAATTCAGATACTTTGCATTTGAAAACGCTAGAAGTTGCTTTTGTATTCATACAATATACCTGGTTAGTTTTTATAGTGACAGAGAGGCAAAACCAGATGGCCAATTAAATGCCGTGCAGTCACTAACTGAAGGAGTTGATGGGTGTTTATTGTCTGTGGGTAAAAGTCATTAATTTCTCTGGGACATGAGAGCACTGTAGCAACTCTGCATAAGCACTCCCAGACAACACCTGTGCCTGTCAGTGTAGATGGAGGTAAGAGTTTCTGCAGATCTGTTCTGCAGTTCAGTGAGCAAGGGAACTGCTTTACTTGCTTTCTGAGCTGCCATTTGACCATGAGTTTCTTCATCGAGGTCATGACCAAGTTTCAGTTCCTTCAGTGTCTTGTGTCACTGGCTAAATTTGAGGTGCATCTTGACTAATCGTTGATGAGCACATCAGTGTTGTGATTTCTTGTGCTCTTTCTGATGTCTCTTCAAGTGACTGGACAAGTGCTTCGCTGTGATGCCATCGTTGATTTAATTCATGGCATTCAAGTTGTGTCCACAACAAGAGAGCTCTACCTTGAGGATTCACCACTGGAGCTCAAAATTCATGCTTTGGATTCAGAAGGTAAGAGATCTGCTTGTAGGAGATTAAATATATATTGAAAGTGCTATCTGATACATGCACTGGTTTTATTTGTCACACAGTTGATGGTTAGAAGCCAAGTGGAGAATTTTAAGGAGATTCTCTGGATAATACATTGTGAAGTTGTTTGTTCCCTTTTTTTTCTTTTGAGCTGAGATAGTCTAAGGAATTTTGCAAAAGGATGTTTTTTGTGACCAGTCAGGTATCCAACAGGAAGTTCAGAGCTGATGTTTGAGAAACCACCTAGTGCTTTATCTGTTAATTACTACACAAACACTTTTGGGAGGCACTGTTTAGGCTCGTAAAAGTCAGTGCATTTGGACTGAATGCATTATTATTTAATAGTTCTGCTTTCTGTAGTCTGTAGCATCAGAAAAAGAGCCATGATCTGATGAGAATTCCATGTTTTCGACAATCAAGTTTTACGCACACATAACACACCAAGCAAGGGATCTTTAGGACAACTACCAAAAGGAAATAATGTGTCCAGCAGCTAGAAAAATGTTGAATTAATTGTTTTGGCTACTTACTGAGCCTGTCCCACCTGTGCTTGTAAACCATGAATGCCAGGTGAAGAAGTATGATGATTTGTTAATAATGAAAAGTAAATGTTTTTATTCTATGTGTAGTGCTGGTTTTGTGGCTTGGTGTTTGTGCAAACTCAGTGGTGCTTCATGGTTCTTTTAGGGATAAAATAGAGAGGTTTTCCAAGGAAATAAGTAATGCTTTATGTTCCAGAAAGACTCTATGCTTGTTTTCTCTTTTTGTTTTAATCTGGTTGTTTGGTTTGTAGGAAACACTTTCAGCACTTTGGCAGGGTTGGTGTTTGACTGGACAGTGGTGAAGGACCCAGAGGCTGATGGCTTCTCAGACTCCCACAGTGCTCTACGGTACAGTTATTTCCTTTGGTCTCAAAAGTCTGTTCAGTCTGATGTGTAAAAATGCTTCCCCACATCTAGGCAGTTTACTGAACTGATGCCTAAAATTATAATGTTAAGTGTCAGTTGTTTCAGGTTGGGTTTTTTTAAGTGTCTACCTACTCAACAGCCTGGGCACTTTGGTCTCTGTTTAGTTTAACTGATAGTGAGCAGCTCTGGTAGCTCTGATGCAATAATTAGAAATAAACACATCGGGTTGTTGATCTTTCTGAAACATCTCATGTGAGAGGAAGATTTGTCAGTAAGATTCTTATCTCAGCATTTCAGGAGTTTTATTTTTAGCTTTTTAAAGGAAAAAAAGTCTCCCATTTCAGAAAGGAGTTCTCCGAACCTGAAGAGTTTCGGGTGTCAGTGGACACTTAGTTCTGGTGTTGAAATAGGATGATTCCTTGTGGGGATGGAAACCATTTCTAGCCAACTTCCATCCTCAAATCAATACTCCAAATACACTGCAAGTAGAGCGGAGGGAGCAAGCAAGACTTTGCTATTGGGCAAACACAAACTGATTTTGCAGCCTTAGAGAAGCAACATTAGCTGGGGAAAGCCTGTTAAGCCCATAATACACTTGAAACTGCAGGTACAAGTGAGAGAGAGAATGAATGGCTTAGTGGGACTGGATATCCCAAGTCCTGGTACATATGGAGCTTTTTCTTTCAGTGTAAGTATTTGCTGATGTCATTTTAACCAAAGTAATATTGATAAATGCTCTACTGTTAGCATGTCTGTGATAGCATAAAAATGTTCTACAGCTGGTACAGCTTTGAAAAATAAATCATAAATTGTCATGATATAGCCATAACTGTTCTCCATATGGCTCTACTGGTTTTACTGTGGAAGTGCACAAGAAGCCAAGCAGATGATGTGCATACAGAAGGTGACACCCTGTAAAACATGCTCCACTTTCCAAAATTTCCTGTCATTTGCCCATCCTTGGCAAATTCTTTCCCTCCCTTTTGCCACTTTTCACTGAAGTTCCTAAGCGTTACTACAAGTCTTCTGCTTGTAGATGATTTTCATAGTCATTTATTAAGTACGTCCTGGCTTGCTGAGAGAGGTCAGAGTTATTACCTTCTGGCTTTGTTGAGCTGTTGCTTTCATAAACATCAGCTTTGGGCCTTGCGCATCAGTTCTTCTACAAGACAGAGTTTTTGCAGTCTCAGGTACTGAACAAACTGGAGGGGTCATTGTAGTCAACATGTGCAGTCTTCTGATAGCTCACAAGCAAGCTTCAGACAAACTTATCTGTCACAGAAATTAGCTGCAGATACCTCAAAAAAGGAGTAAAATTTGGATATCTGGTCCCAGGCAAACATCTTAAGTTGGCTTAGAAGTGGAAGTGGCTGGGAACAGATGCTGTTGGTGTTTCTCTGTGGGTTTACAAAGGTTGGTTAACAATTTTCTGTTCACTTTTTGATTCTCCTTTCAGTATACTCAAGTTCTTAGAATCCACTTACATCCCACCTTCCTATATATTGGAAATGGAAAAAGTTGCCAAGCAAGGAGATACCATTCTAGTGTCTGGAATGAAAACAGGGAGTTCTAAATTAAAGGCAAGACTTCAGGAAAGCATCTATAAGGTAAGATTTCTGAATACTGGGGGGAAAATGGCTTTCTGAATGTCTGAATGAGCATCTGTTTCAAGTTTTTCTGTATTCTCCAAAATGATCTTCATACAGACATGATTTTTTTCTTCATTCTTGCACAATGAAAATAGAGAGCCAATTGCAGCAAGTAATGTTTTTCACTTCTAGATTCTAAGTTCCTGTTGCATGGTCTGTTTCAAAAAATGAGCTGCTTTTAATGTGGTTACTTTTCTTTTCCCCTCTATTAACAGGACGTACACCCTGCAGAAGTCAGATTGCTTATTTTGGAAAACATAATTTTAAATCCAGTATATGACATTTATCTTCTGGTAGGAACATCAATTCAGTACAGAGTTCAGAAATTGAGGCAAGGGAAGATCACAGGTTTGTTCTGTTCTTATTTATTTTTTTAATGCTTAATGTGAATTTTTAACTGCTGAGAAATTTTTAATTGTGTTTAAACTACTTTGTTAATATTTAATACTGTTTTCTTAAGGCACATAGTGATACAGCTGTGTATCATAAAAATTTGTGACTGTTAAGAATATACTCTTGCAGATTTGTCAAGGATGTAAAGACAAGGGTAACTTAAAATAGGAGCTAACACTGTCATTTTAGATGTTGACAGTCACTAAGGAACTGACTGACTTTCATGCTTAAATCAAATTTAGATTAGTAACTTTGCTAACAGAAAATGTTTTATTGGCAAATGGATTTACTCCACAAAGTGAAGCCTTTATAAATGTGGGTTAGCTGGCTTTATGCCCATTTCAAAAGGCAGTGCCTTGAGTTTTCTCTCCTCTCTCCTTTTTTCTTTTTTTCCCTTTTGTCTTTTTTTTTTTTCGTTTGAAGCTGGAAATCAGTTGAATGTTAGGTCTAAGTAGTGAGATCGCATTAGTTGGGAATTGCAGTTTCACAGACATTATTGCCAAGAAGCTAATCTTTTGTGTGTGTGTTGATGTGATGACAGAAGTGCTATTTTTTCAAGACACTAAGAATACTGATTTAGTATGTGCACTAGACATCAATAAAAAATATTCAGCAATAATTAGCAGCAGCCAAACACCACCACACCTGCTTTTACTGTTTCATATGTTCTGTTTCACCTCCAGAGATAGCAATGCCATCAGACCAGTATGAGTTGCAGCTCCAGAACAACATCCTCCATCCCAAGGGAGATCCCTCCCGGCCAGTTGCCAAGCTGGACCAGGCAACATCCATTGTGACTGCATTGCAGCAGGGCCAAACCAACCTCATCCTGGTGCACAAGAGTATCCTTCCTTGGGAATGCTGATCCAGCCACCACTCTGTGGCAGGCAACAAGCTTTCCACTCTCTTTGCAGCACAGAAAGATCAAGTTATCCTCATTTGTACCAAGAGCCTGGAAATCAGGAGCAGTGGTGGAGCCATGGAAAGAAAGCAGCACTGCTGTGAATTCAGTCTCAGCAGAGCTGTCTCATGCCTTGGAATGTTTTAACAAATTAGGTTGGCAAAAGAGCACTTTAATCATGTCTGATCCCCTCAGTCACTGAAGAAATGTAATGGGGCTTTATTTATATTTCAATCATTACATTCTCTAGTGAAATCTCTCCAAAGTGCTCACTGTCTTGCAGTGAAGTGGGGATAATGTTTATTTGCAGTGTACAGTTAACTTTAAACTAGCCAAAGAGGCACGAGGAGTCCCAGGAAAATGAAGATCTTGACTTGGCTTGTACTGAACCTGTGTGTTCCTTGACTGAGCCCTCAGGCATCCGTATGCAGGGGGTGTCCAGGCTACCCAACAGCACTATCTATGTGGTACCTCCTGCATATTTGGGTTGGTATTGCTGCAGTCTTCCTCATTGCTTCATGCAATTTCTGACCTTGTTTCTGGGATTTTCATGCTTATCTCCATGCTTCTGTTTAGTGTTAGTTTTCACAGAAAAGTAATTTTATTCATAAAAGTAGCTGAACATCAAATAGGTTTTACATATTTTATCTCTCTAGTCAGCAATTTAAAATAGTGAACATTCATCTGCAGAGTGTGGGCACCAGAAGCAAAATGCTTTTCTCCATTAGATAAAGAGGCTGTTGGTTTGTGCTGTTCAGTGTTTCCTGTTTTGCAGGATTTACAGTTCGTCCAGGTGACAGATGGGTCCTGGAAACGGGTAGACTTTATGAAATTACGATTGATGTGTATGATAAATCAAGCAATAAGGTGTATTTATCTGATGTAAGTTGAAATGTTTAGATACTTTTCAGTGACTGTCTCCTAAATCCTGACTTGCTTTGGAATTATTTGAGTGGTTTCTTACTTACATTGAGACAGGACAGTGCAAAGCATGTTGGTTCTTGCCCTTTCATTTTCCCATTTGTTTTGTTGTTTTTACTTCTTAAAAATAAAGCATTCTGGGTGATTCCTGTGAAATTATTGGAGTATTAAATGCTGTAGGAAAAAAATGGTTGTTGGATAATATCCTTCAGTTAGATGGGGCTTGGAGCAACCTTAAATCATCCAGTTCCACCCCTGCCATGGACAGGGACACCTTCCACTATCCCAGGTTGCCCCAAGCTCTGTCCAGCCTGGCCTTGAGCACTTTCAGGGGTCCAGGGGCATCCACAGCTGCTCTGGGCACCCTGTGCCAGGGCCTGTCCATCCTCCCAGGGAAGAGCTTCTTCCTAAATTCTACATACTAGGTACCAAATGTACATCGTTCTTAAAAAATTGCAAAGGAAACTAAATTTAAATAGTACCTTTGCAACAAGAAAAAGTTTATTAAATTTTCTGCTTTTCAGAATATTGGAGCTATGAGAATGTTATTTTTTTTATTTGCCCATAATTGCTTTTTGGGATACAGATCTGAGTTGGAGCTAGAGCTCAGTAGTGTGTTTGTTGAGGCAGTATATTCACATGTTCTTCTGTGTTGAAGAAGGAAAAAAATAGATACTGTAAAACATGAATTATTTATTGGTATAAATATGGGTACTTTCATGTTAAATAGCATGTTGCTGATAATTAAAAAAAAAAAAAACTTGCTGTGGAGGAAATGTTGTGTCCAAAGGTAAAATCTTACTGGAAGACTGAAACTTCCTTAGGGAAAGTTCTAATCAGTTTCAACAGTGTGTCTTTGAACCTAGTTATTAAACAGTGGTTTGCTCGCTGACTTGTACATTCATGGCTTTCTGTCCTCTATTGATGTCAGTTGTCAGTTACCTGGGGCAATTTCTATTTCATGTCTTGGTTTTAGAACATAAGAATTACTACAGAGCTGTCCAAAGAATACTTTGAGGTGCTGCAGTCCTCTCTGAATGGATCCTATCATCATGTGATGGCAGTAAGGGCGGGTCAAACCACGATTGATGCTGCACTCACATCAGTAGTTGATCAGGTGTGTCTTTGTGAAAACTCCTCTGCTTCACTGGTAGGCCTAAAAATAATGGAGCTGTGCGGTAGTGACTTCGTAGCAAAAGGAAACCTTAGAATTACATGGGTCCGAGCTGTCTTTGTTTGAACAGATTAAGAACCAAATTCTAAAATCTTTTCTTCATGAAAACTGTCATTGAGTCAACAGAGGATTTGCTTAAATAAAGACTGTGGGATTTTGCTCCCGAGCATGTGGCAAACTTCTGTTAAAGCAGTGGTGCACAGCACTGATTTCTTTTCTCATGGCAGATCCTTGTGCTGGGCAAGGGGCCTCTCACAGGCTGAGGGAATTTTACACTTTATTGTGGTAGGATCATCAGTCTCATACCCTGGCTTTGTTCTGCAGTCAGTTACACTGGGGAAGTTTGCTATCAATTGGTAAGTGACCTTAAACTCTGGAATGACAATCTGCCAAATGTATCAGCCTGCACATTTCTCTAAATTAATTCATTAACTTTCTGCTGGTTGGGCAGGCTGCTGAATGTGTGGCTAACTAGGGCATGTGGCGTGGAAGTGAGTTGCTTTTGCTTGAAAATTCAACACTTCAACCCATTTGTTGTGAAATCATTTGAGTGATTCCTTGAGCAGGATTTAGTAGCTCCTTGAATGTGATAAGCCACGGTCATTCTCTATGTCAGAAATGTTCTCTTCAATGGGAAGGCATCCCCTGAGAACTTTTTTTCCCTCAGAACTGCAGTAGCAGTGTGTTGTGCCAGAGGGTTGTGGCACTGCAGTGACAGCAGAGCTGTAAAGGCCAGCGTTTGGGGGGCTGAGCAATGGCTCTTTCAGGCTGAATTTTGTACACAGTGGGATGAGCAAGGAGTAGGTGTCGAACCTCCAGATAGGTTCTCCAAATGAGGTCTCAAAATAGGAGCAGTTGAAAGAGTGTATTTCTTCCTGCTGTTTGCCTTTTAAATTAATGTGGGCACCTGGATCTTCATAGCAGTAGCACTCATTTAATGCAGTGGCACACCTTGCTGCCAGGAGCTGTTTGCTCACAAGGAACTCTGTTCATTAGTGATCCTGAATAGTTTTCCTTTCTCTCTTCAGTGCTTTCAAGGACTTGTCTGTACATAAGGACTAAGCATTAGCTCTGGGAAGCTCTGTGGTGCCATTTCTAACACTGTGCTTTTGCACTTTGCAGGATGGAGGTGTTCATACCTTACCAGTTCCAGTGCGAAACCAGCAGGATGTGGAGATCTATGTTCCAGTATTTCTTGTACCCAGCATTCTGATGTTTCCATGGCAGCCAAAAGCAGGAGTCTACCAGTACACCATCCAGGTATGCCAAAGAAGTACCCAGTTGCAGGGAGTGCTGATCGGGCTGGCACACTGAGGCCTGACACCACTGAGGTAGGGTTGGCTTTGGATACTTCAGGGATGGTGGCATCCAAAATGTGATTTGGAGGAACTTCATGGGATGTTAATTGCAGGAATTAATAGACGGGAACAGAGAATAAAATAGTTTTTAAAAAATAAACTCGTTTAAAAAAAGCACCAAGAAACCAACAAACATAAAAGCCCCACTGGCTTCTACCTCTTGTCTTCCCTTCCTCCCTCCCTCATGCACGTGTGCACCACATACCTATGCCCAGAGTGGTTTGGAATTCCAGGAAGCATCCTATATCCAAAGCTCCACAGCAATCATTAGAGGCTGCCCTTTGTTGGCAAGATTTGGAAATATGAATGGGAGTGTGAAGTGACTGCAAAAAGGGCATGACAAGATTAATTAGCAGCACTCTGCCAGCCTTGGACATCAGTAATCTTCACTGGCCACACACCTCGTGCTCCTAATACAAAGTTCCAGGGAGGCAAAGGCCACAGCTCATTTACAGAGGAAATTATTTCAGTGTTCCTTGGGTGTGCCTTTGCTCCCCAGCTGTCAGCTATTCCTTATGCTTCATGAAGCAAATGGCTTGTGTTCCATTATCTCCAGCCTAAGTAAGGAAAAGAAAGTTGTGCTTTCTCAGCCCAGACTCTTATCCTAGGCTAGTGATACTCAGACCCTGCGCGAAGTGTTGGATGCACAGTTCTCCCTTTTAGCATAAAGTAGTGCTCAGTTTTGGGTCTGTCTTAAGTAAACCATATCCAAATAGGCAGCAGGACACTTGGTGCCAGGCTCTTCTCCCAGGTAACAAGGGACAGGATGAGAGGAAACAGCCTCACATGTAGATTGGATATTAGACAAAAATTTCTTCACAGAAAGTTGTCAAGCACTGGCACAGGCTGCCCAGGGCAGTGATGGAGTCACCATCCCTGGAAGCGCTCAAAAATCGTGGGTCTGTGGTACCTGAGGATGTGGTTCAGTGGTGGACTTGTTGATCTCAGCGGTCTTTTCCAGCCTTACTGATTCAGTGACTCCATGGAGAGAATCAATGTCATAGGGGTTAAACCGCATTCTCCATTGAGTTAAGCCCTGCATCTCTACTTCTCTGTTCTGTGAGATTAGTTTGGTTTACTTCATGCTATTCCTGGCCACACCAGCAGAGCGTGGTAAAAATTTTTAGTACAAATCTGCATTTTCAGTACTTCATCATAATTCTGCTGGAGTTTTCCCAGTAAAGGAAAGGAAATGTTTTGTTTCCTACCTCTCTCTCAGTTCTATTCTTACCTCAGCTTACCTTGCAAATATAATGAAGTATCTCACTAGAGAACATTCCTTCATGGTACTGCAATAATTGTGTCACTATTCTTACTTTAGTCTGATTTTTTTTTTTCTATAAAAACATAGAAACCTTTTTCTCCCCAGATTTAACTTTTGCTCAAACTGAGACCCTTCTTCTGGTCTCTCCATCCCACGATACCAGTGGTTGTCAACAGCACACACACAGCTCAACTGTTCCTGCATCTCCATCAGTTTGCCTCCCACTCCATAGCTGCAGTCAGGCTGTTTCAAATGGATGAATAAAGTTTTTCTGAAAATAAATTGAAAGGGATTTTTGGATCTAGCCAAGTTGTGTGTATAGCTGAAGTTACTCCCTCCAGATGGTATCAGAATGCTTGGCAGGTTTTCCTTTGTCAGCTGTCTGGTTTGTTGGGGCTTGATTTGTTCATATTTGTGCTAATGGGATGGCTTCTATTGCCTTCCTTCAGTCCATGCACGGGAGGTGCAGTGCCAGCTGTGTGAGGCTGAGCACGGGGAGGTTCCTGCCTCCTGGGGAAGGCATCTCTCACAGGTAGCAGTGTGGAACTCCCTGACAGGCTCTGGGTAATGACCAGGCTGCAGGAGAAGCTGCTTTACCCTTCCTCTCCTCAGTGCAGACTGACTGCCAGAGAGAGAAAATGTACTGAGGTGTCTGGGGTTTATGGCAAGGATGTGAGACTTCATACAGGTTTTAAGAATTGGGTGTTTCTGTTTGATGTTTTCTGCTCATCTCTGTGTTTTAACTAAAATACCCTTACAAATCTGTTGAATCTTGCATTCTTTTAGCCTTTCTCACCACATCATGTGCATCTCCTGTAACACAGCACTACCTGTTTATTCATCTGTCCCTCTGTAATCAGGCTGTGCACATGCTCAGAGGAAGGAAGAAGGGAAATGACCCTCATCTTAATTTTCTTTCTATTCTCTCTTTCTGATAAAAATTACTTGCTGAGCTCCTGCATAATTTAGATTTGTTTGTTTTCCACACTGTCCCTCTAGACAAGATTTATCACCTTGTTAATTTTTAATTATAAAATAGCTTAAAGTAAATGCTGAGGAAGTTAAAGAAACTAAAACAATGTACATAAGAAATTGCTCCAGTGTTCACCCGTGTTTTGCTCTGATGGAACTTTTGACATTTATTTTGGTGTGTGAAAAAAACTGAAATTAAAATAGATGAAGAGTAGCAATCTTCTCATCTCTCTCTTTCATCTTGTTTATTAAGTTGTGAAGTGTGATTTTATTTGTATGTCCCATTCTCAGTGCATTCCTGGTTTTCATGCAAGATATCCAAAGGCAAGATATCCAAAGCTGTGAAATGTGAGAACCATGTACTCGATTCAATGTTTGAAAGATTTTTCCCTCTGTATTCCAGGCTCAGGGTGGAAGTGGCAACTTCAGCTGGTCCTCTTCTAACCAGGCAGTAGCCACAGTGACAGTCAAAGGAGTAGTGACCACTGGGAGTGATGCTGGGGTCAGTATCATTCAGGCTTTTGACGTTCGGAATCCATTGCATTATGGAGAAATGAAGGTAAGAGATTGATTTCAGTTTGTGCTTTAGGGAATCAAACACTGTCCAGTGCATTAACTTTACTCCTATTTTTGCCCCTTCCTACTTTCCTTGGCAAGTCTTTTCCTTGTTGGAAGTTTCAAGTGCAAGAAGGAAATGGTAATTTGACTCCTGGCCTGGCCATCTAAGCAGACAAGCCAAATTAAAAATTCATTCTGTAAGGCGATAGGTGGGTGTTCTCCCTTGATATCAGAGGGTGACAGTTGTTATCAGGATGGGCAAGGAAATTTCTATCTGGAGAAGTAACTGAAGTGAGCGCAGTGCTGCAGACTGATACCTAAGCTGGCCAAGAAAAAGCAATATTTTAGGAAAGTTAGGACAATGGCAATGAAAAACATAGCTTCCAAGAGGGATTTTTGTGGTGTCTCTGCAGACCATCCCCAATTCTTTGGTCATAGTGGTCAGTGTGTGGTGTGGAGTGAGGAGAATGCAGGATCAGGACATCTGGTGGCCCCAAAGGGAGGGGCATGACAAGAATAACATCTGTTCAGAATTGAGCTTGCACACTTGCTCTGAAATAATTCTCTGAACAACCCAGGATGCTGCTTTTTAGCAGTGCAACAGTTACCAGCCTGAGATGCAGAAATGAAGATTTTTTCAGCTAAAATTTCTTATCCTCAAACATAAGTCAAAGCCTGAAGACAGAAAGAAACCTTCTGTCCATGTGAGCTTTCAGAGCAGTGTATTGCACAATCTGAATAGGTTATTTTTGAATGCCTTTGTTCCTGTGTTAGGAGCTGCTTTCTTTGTGGAACAGCTCTTAAGAGTTCTGTTTACTGACCTCAGTGAACAGGTTTTTAGTAGTAGTAGTTTTAGGAGTAGTTAATGTACACAGATTACAGCTTTAACTCCATACCATATGGTTTAGTATCCTGAAGCCAGTTGCAGAGGATTAAGTAGTTAAGATACTGCAAATAAAAGCTTTGATCACAGTGATTGTTATGAAATCTGTGGTCAGTCTGTGGTGGATTCTTTAATGAATGCGAAACCTCTCCCAGCTGGTGATGGCATCTGCTGGAGATAGCACACAACTTAGTCCACACTTCAAAGTCTATAAAGCAGAAGAGAGAATTACAGGAGCAGGAATAAAAGGAAGGCCCAGCAAGCTGCTGTGGGCTTGGGCTGGCATGGGAACAGAGCACTGATACACAGTTGTCCTTGTTCCTCCTTCCACAGGTGTATGTGAGCCAGCCCAGTGCCATGGAGTTCACTCCCTGCCAGGTGGAAGCACACGTGGGGCAGGTGCTGGAGCTGCCCCTGAGGATCAGTGGCTGGACCAGCATGGACAGAGGCGAGCTGGTCCCCCTGAGTGACTGCTCACACCTGGAGCTCATGGTAGAGCTGGAGAACCCTGGCGTGTTCAGCACACTTGAAGGTCCTTTACCTCCTCCCTGGCTGGGAAGTTAAATTGGTGACAGATGTTACCAAGTCTCACCTCTCCCTTAAATCACTGATTCATGGCTCTGTACCATATCCCCACAGAAGTGTCAAACTTCAGAGGGGAGGGGGTCCAAGTAGTTTTATTTTGAGGCTATATTTGCTTTTTAATACAGAGTAGTTTGGGTTGGAGAGACCTTAAAAGCTCATCTGGTCCCACCCCTGCCATGGCAGGGACATCTTCCACTGTACCAGGCTGCTCCCAGCCCTGTCCGACCTGGCCCTGGGCACTTCCAGGAATCCAGGGGCAGCCACAGCTTCTCTAAACACCCTGTGCCAGAGCCCTAACACCCTCCCAGCCAAGAATTCTTTCCCAGTATCCCGTCTAAACCTTCCCTCTTTCAGTTTGAAGCCATCCCTCCTTGTAAAAAGTTCTCTCCATCTTTCTGGTAGGCTCCCTTCAAACAGCTGTGTTGAATTTAATGAACGTGCCTGGGCATTTCTTTCCAAATAAGCTCTTGTACTATTTTAAATTTATCTGACAGGTAGACTTAAGCCAACTGCTGATTTCTGCAGTGGAGTGAGAGTGAAGGCTGAAGTTCAGGGGTACACCAGGCTGGTGGTTGTGTACACCCACGGGCACGTGCGCCTCAGTGCCAGCATTGCCATCGCTGCTTATCTCCCACTGAGAGTGAGTCTGCATCCTCTGCTCCTGGGGCAATCCATCTCTGAAACACCTGTACATGACAGGGAGCAGGTTATGGAAAGAACAGGTTTGGAAAACCCGGGTGGGTGGGTTTGCATTCTGCCACTGGCTGGTTCAGTGAAGAAAATAAGAAAGAAGCTGAGTCCAGGGTCAGTAGATGGAAATACAGAGGAGGCTGCTTTGTTGCCTCATCTGCAGGGGCCTAGCACTGACTGCAGGCTGAGTATTTGATCATAGCTTTCCCCCAATAAGGAAAAAAGGTTAGTACAAATCTTACAAATTTGTGTTATAATGATGTAATATGATGTTGTGAAACACAAACTGGAAATGGTTTTTGTATACTAAATGTCAGGTTAATTGCTCTGGTGATGAACAGCACAGGCTGTCCCAGAGATGCACATCAGTGCAGAATTTGTTAGAGACATTTGAAGTAAAACTTGTGTAGGAGAATAATTACATACACAAAACTGTTCTGGAGAGAGTGCTGTCAAGTGACAGTGCAGTTTGACATTATTTCATTTATTTTAAATACTGCTTTAAAAGTGTAGCGGAATATTACTCTCTGCTCAGAAGAATATATAAAGGGTCTTCCTTTTGTTGTAATTCTTCATGAGAGAGATGTGATTAGAATGCAGCTAAAACTTTTTTTTGGATCCATGGCTTCCTTTGAATCTAATCCAGCTGGACAGAATCCTTGTGGATTTTGGTGCAGCTCTGTTTTTCACTAAGTGTGCTGACAAACCACTGCATGGGAGAAATCACAGCCTAATCCAAGTAACCAATACAGCTGTTCCATTCAGAAGATAGTTTATTTTGCAGAGCACAACCGAACTACATAAATAGATGATGAATTTTTAATGAGTTAATTAATTGATTACAGCCTATCGATCCACCATCTGTCGCTTTAGTGACTTTGGGTTCCTCTAAGGATATGTTGTTTGAAGGAGGACCAAGGCCATGGGTCCAAGAACCTTCCAAGTTCTTCAGGAACATCGCTGCTGAAGATGCAGAAAGCATTGCCCTGTCTTTACTTGAACCTCCCACACCTCGAAACAACCACCAGCACTTGGTTAGGGTGCTGTGCAGGAACCTGGGAGAGCAGGTAAGTGCCAGAAGGGCTCGGTGTTGCCCTCCATTAGGCACTGAGAACTGGCTCCAGACAGATTGATGGGGCCATATGCCTGTTCATGGAGCAAAATGTTTTTATAATGAGCCAGTAAAGAACTTGGGTAAGTACATTGTTTATGTGTTATGATGCAGGTTTTAGAGTGAGCATTTCACAACATCATGTTAAAGAGTGGTTTATGATGGCTTTATAGTAGTATAAACCCAAGTCATGGAAGCCTTATGTTGTGGGATGCATTGAACATCCTGATGAGTGCAGGTTCAGTTTGCATGAGTAGGATCAGAGCAGGTTACTGAGCAGGCTGACTCCTCTGTCTGACCAGCTCCTCTTAGCTGTGTTACCTTCCAGTGTAATTCTGTTTATTCTAACAAATGGCAGCCACAGGAATTGACGGCTCTCTGTGCGGCCTTGGTGAGTGTGGCCATGCGCATTCTCCACCTGGTATTGTTGTCTCCAACATACAGAAGTGATTTCTCCTGCTTTATTCACCCTCCCCAGCCCATGAAGCTTTTAGCTTCCATGTGCTGTTTTCCTCCTGCAATTCTGCAAGGCCTAAGCATTTTGGTTGGGCTGCCAGGTTTCACTGATTTCCTCAGTGGACACTTTGCAAAGTGGAGCTATTTCTGTAAGTGCAGATTCAAAAGGAACAGGCCTTGGTGTTGATGTGCAGGTCTGGGCAAGGCTGGCTGTCCCCAGCATATCACACCTGAGTGACTCTGCCCACACCAGTGCGTGAGGGGATAAGGCAGGTGACCAGAGCTCCCTCAGCCTTCTCTGGTTTTATATCCACTTCATTTTGCTGAAGGCCAAAAAAAGAATGTCAAATAAAAAATGAGATGTTTTTAAACACACTGAAGTGACTATAAATGTTACCTTTGGGCTGTTCTGTTCTCACTCTGCAAGAGCACCTGCTGTTTCCTTTTTCAGTTACAAGAGATTTGTTGTTTGAAACAAGTTTGATGGTAATGAACATGAGCACCTAGGAAGAGTTCCCAGAACAGTACTTTCATAGTGATAAAGAACTGTTCTTGAAACACGCTCCCCCTTTTACTTCCTCCTGTGTCTCAATAGTGCTGAAAATCCCTAGGAATTGTATTTTTGCTTTTCATTCTGATATCACAGTGTAACTGAGACCTGTGGAAATACAGCATGCCTGAACTCAACTCTTTCCTTGTTTGCTGTTTTCAGGTTATTACCTTAACAGTTGGGAACAGCCCCACAGTCACCAACCCTTTCCCAGTGGTTGAACCTGCTGTGGTGAAGTTTGTCTGTGCTGTCCCTTCCCGGCTGACTTTGATTCCTGTTTATGGCAGCCCTCAGCTTGATCTCTCCTGCCCTTTGCTCCAGCAGAACAAGCAAGTGGTAAGCCTGGGAAGTGTTCTTACAGCTGAAAAAATCAGTGTTTGGAGCTCCATGTGTGAAATAAAGCCTCTGAGCTGCTGCAAGAGGAGCAGTAACTGGAGCTGTGGCCACACTGGTGCCCTTGGGAGCTCCTGCAGAGCAGGCTGGGGGGTCCTGCAGTAAGTGGACAATGGGTATGCATAGATTATCAGGCATAAAGAACTTTGCTCTTCTGTTTTTATTCCTAATGAGTGTTGTCACATGTTGACTGCTGAGTAAACCTCGTTTTGTTGTGTTAATGTTCCCAGGCAAATGTAAAAGTCATCCTCCTTCCCTGAAACTGCTGTTGGTGAATCATTTTAAGGAGCTTCTATGTAATAAGAAGAGGAGAAGGAGATTTTTGTGTATTATTAGCCACCTCAGAGCTCACCTGCTTTTCTGGCTCCATTATGTGTCAGCTTGCCTTGGTGCACTGCTGTTACTAATGCACTTCATCAGAAAAACACCAGAATTCTGAGCTTTAACAAACAGCAGTGTTTGTCATAATTCGTTTGAATTCTAAAAACAGTTTTGTTGAGCTGTGGTTCAATTTTCTTGTTGTTAGTTTGGGGGTTTTGTTGTTTGTTTTAAAGTAATTCACTGGCCAAAAAAAGCCCAAACCCATGCTTCAGGAAAATACCTTAGAGTTCAGAGATTCCCAGAATGCTCTGAGGTGGCAGGGGCCCACAAGGATCATGGAGTCCAACTCTAAATGGCCCATACAGGGCTTGAACCCACCTGGTGTAACCAGCACCATGCTCTGACCAACTGAGATAATCTCAGGGCTGTTGGAGCACAGCTTGGTGCCTTGCACTGATGCCTCATTTTAATGAACATTCCTTATGTATTGGTGTTGTAACAAACCTCACAGGTCTCAGCATAGGTTTTCTTTAATGATTAAAAAATCCTCTTGTATCTGTTCCGTTCAAAATATTCCTTCTTTTTCAGGTTCCTGTTTCCAATTACCGCAATCCAATACTGGATTTGGCTGCCTATGACCAGCAAGGCAGGAAATTTGACAACTTCAGCTCTCTAAGTGTTGTGTGGGAATCCACAAATAAGGCCATTGCTCGTATTGAGCCAGAGCTGCCAATGGAGCTGACTCTGAAGGAAGAGGGGAATGGTCAGAAGAAAATGCATGGTATGTTGATTCAAATTAGCATTTCATTGTTTGAAGGTCAGGATTAAATCTGTTTGGTAATGTCTGAGCTTGATTAAAGAAAGTACTGTAATCTGTAGTCATACTTCATCTTAACATTAATGTGCTTTTTTTGTATATTATTGATGGGAGGAGAAAGAAGGAGCTAAGTCTAATGTCTAGACCCTCTCTTGAGAGAAAATTTCTTGTCTGATGGGAATGATCCTGTAAGAGCTAAGCAGTGCATTTTTCATGTGTGTTGCATTCTAGGCTTACAAACCGTGGTAGTTGACCGTGAGTTTGGAACTGCTGCCATCTCTGCCACTGCCACTGGATTCCAGCAGCCCCACCTAAAGGCAGCCAGAGCCAAAATACCGGTACTAGCACTTGGGGGGGTTGCCATTTCCCTGTGCTCAATGCCCAGTGTTCCTGGAATGGATTGATTTATTTCCTCCACACACAGCACTGTACTAATGAGACAGCTCCATGGTTCATACAGCAGAGCTTTGGTACTGGTTCATGGCTTTTCCTGCTTTCCTCTGCACTAGGTGCTGCTATCCATATCCAATCTGTCCAAGTCTTTGGGAGTTTTTTAACCATCTGAGCAAGGGCATTACAGAGAAGTGTTTCAGTTGCTTTTGTTTCTGTTCAGGGTTTTCAGTGAATTGGTGAATCTCTGTGTTTGTCCTTCACTAAAGCAGCCATGTGCTTCCTGCAGCTGTCACTGGGGAAAGCAAATGGATTATTGCCCCTGCAAAGATGGGTGGGAAAGTTCTGCATGAGCAAAGCAAAAGCTGACTGATTCCTCATATGGACCATATGTTAGCCTGAGCTCTGACTAATGCTCCCTTTTTTCTTTTTTTTTACCCCTGAGATATTCCTTCATCGTACAGTGCCAGCCATAAACCCAGACTCTCATTTTACAAGTCATTAGCCACTCCCTGAAATACTTAGTTTGTAGAAAAACAGCAAAAGGTAGTCATGATGAACAAGGACGGCAGGTGTAAACAGGTGGCAGTTTTCTGTTTGTCACTTTTTAAAACCGAATATAAGGGCAGGTTTCAGCCTGTGGAATAATCTGACTGTGCAATAACTGACTCTTAAAATATTCTGCTTCCTAACTGGAATTTCTTTTAAATCTTGTTAAGCAAGCAAATCTTGTATACACAGTACCTTGGAAACAGAGTTGAGGCAAAGACTAAAATATGCAGTGAGAGGTTACAGGATTAACTCAAAGCAGGTGCCAGATGGGCACCAGTAATGTGAAATACCCTGTGGGCCAGGTTGCTCTCAACATGGCCCAGGTGTAGCATCTGCTTAGTTAATTCTTTGAGAGGTGATCTGTTTTGCCACTTAGTTCTTGACTTTTCTGAGAGATTTCCACTCTTTTCCTGTTGGGAAGCGTGGTGTAGATGCATTTTCCCTGAAGATTTTGACTATAGTTTAGTGAGAATTTCTGCAGAGACACAATTACTTTGCTACTGAAGTTATTTGAGATACTTGGTTGTGTTTCTTTTTTTTTTCTCTTAAAAAATTGAACTGTAATATGGGCACTTGATGTTCTGCAATAATTTTGTAATTCACTGTGCTCTGCTTTGTTAGACTATTCAATATTTGTTAGAATATTCAATATTCTTTCTTTCTTGTAGAAGTAATTATAAAAGTGAATGCTCTAAACTTTGCCTTGAATTCAGAGAACACGAGTTCTTTTAAGTTATATTCTCTGTGTTTAAATTTGGGAGGACTCTTTGGCAACTGTAGATGTCAGTTCTGCTGCACTTTGTTGACTCATTTGTTTTTTCTTTTTAAATGAGGTGACTTGGCTGCTTTTTTCAAGTTCATCAGCAATGGGCTGCTCTAATTCTGCTTTCAAACCTGGCCACTCTCCTTTCTTGCAGCCAAAAGCACAAACAAAAATCAAGTACATGGGGTATTAAGATGTCTTGATTGCTGTTCCATGTTTAAGTGGAACACTATTATGTCATTAGGGAAGGATGACATCCTTTCTACATCAAGGAAATAATTCTACTAATGAGGTGAAATGGGTACAGAATGGTGACTTCCTCTTGAAACCTTTTCCCTTTTCTGAGCTAATGTTATGAGTGAGTGATTAAACCTGCATCTGGTCCAATGTTCATGTACTTACATTTAAGGAAGAATTTCTCTTGGTGGCCTGCTAAGAAGAATCATGAAAAGATGAGTTAAAGATAGAAGACTTTGTGTGTTGGCCTTATCATTCTGTATGACTTAGGCTCAGAGTTAATACCCTATCTGTGCTTGTCAGACATTATTCACTGATCTGCAGTGCCTGGGCCTTGTCCTCTGGCTTGGCCAGGGGTGCAGAACAGACGAGCTCTGAGGATGCCCTTCCCTGTGCAGGAGGATTGCCTGAGCCATCTGGATCCTGTGGGCATCTCATCCCATCAGCCTGAGCTTTGCTCACCTGCTTTAAATATCCTCCCTGCACACCCAGCACACTGGCAGTGTTGTGCCTCTTTGTAACTGCTGACACTGTTCTTTGCAGCATGAAGCTGTGCTCCCAGGGCCTGCCACCATTGAACTGATGCTGGTGGAAGATGTGAAAGTGAGCCCTACTGGGATCTCCATCTACAACCACCCTGATGTCCAGGTGAGGAGTTACTCTGCTCCTTTCCAACTGCAGGGAGGAAAACATCACACATTCCAGAAGATGTGTGTGGAGACCAGCTTTACTAGAAAGATACTATCTTAATTCTGGATGCTTTTCTGGTTTTCAGGCAGAACTTCTCATCCAACAAGGTTCTGGATATTTTTTCATTAATACCAGCGTGCCAAATATTGTAAGAATGACACATGAGGAGACTCAAGGCATTGCTGTGGTGAGTGCAGTATTTTGTGGTTTTACACCCTTTTGGCAACCAGATTGTTGTTCTGTAGCTTCAGTACTCCTGGGCATTTT
Source organism: Toxostoma redivivum (assembly GCA_013397375.1). Classification (NCBI taxonomy): domain Eukaryota; kingdom Metazoa; phylum Chordata; class Aves; order Passeriformes; family Mimidae; genus Toxostoma; species Toxostoma redivivum. Next base: position 371,841 of record VXBI01000318.1, on the reverse strand, counting down.
CCAGCAGGTGTGGATAGAGAGGCAGTAGCTATGTTTTGGATGTGTTTGCCTGCCACAATCATGTTTAGGCAGGGAATCTTTGCACTGGCACTTTCAGGTATAGTCTCAGGTACAGGAAATTGTTTCATTACAGGTGTGATGGACTTGTGTTCTCTGTATAAGATAAAAGCCAGTTCCAAGTACTTCACCCATTACAACTTTGCAGTAGAATGTTCCTGATTTCACAAACACATCACAAAGAATAATGTGATAGAATTATTCAGAAGCTACACATAAGATTAATTGGTTTCCACAGTAATATTCGAGTATTTGCTGTGGGCCAGAACTTCTGAAGGCTAGAAATTCTTCTATCCTATAGTGCTGTTTCAGAGTATTTTTTAGCCACAATATTGCATCTGATTTTGTGAATGAATATCTATTAAAGAGTTTATTCTGATCTCCATATGAAGTTTCTAATGCACTTTTCCACTAGAAGATGGCACTAAAGTGCAGGTGTGCCTGACTTCATCAGGCCCAGGATATGAAATGCATTCTGCAGTTAACAACAATAAAACTGCGTGTTTGCATTGCTGTTTTCATTAGGCAAGAACTGGAAATGAAACAAGTTGCTCTAAAGAGTGGTTTTTATAAATGTATCATTTACAGATTTGTCTTCTAAGAAGTAATGCTGATAAAGTTGTGAAATAATGATAACTAAGGTGGAAATTAAAATATCAAAAGAATCTGTGAAACATTTTGTCTGTCTCTTAACTGTTCTAAGTGTGAAGTGGGAATATTTTTTTCAGCTAGGTACAGAGGTGAGAATAAAGTAGAAGAGATGAGGAGTGTTTTGTACATAGTACGCTGTTGAAACTCTTAATAGTTTTTTAGTCGAGTCTCCCTGATGGCTTTAACTGATGTACACGAGAAGTTCAGTGCTCTCATCTGGAATTCAGGAGTGGAGCAATGAGAGCAAATAGGCTTTGTGAAGTGTAGGAAGAGGTTTAACTGCCTGTCAGATTAAAGGAGAGAAAACTCCACTTTTAACACATTTTTTTTGTTTTGTTTATTTTTTTAAATGCAACCCCACACACATTTGGCAGGTTGGTTAGCCCTGTGTGCTGTGTTTGGGTTAAATCCCAGTACCAGCCCTGGGTTCTTCCATGGAAGCAGCAGAATGGCCTGGGAAATCAGCAGGCTCTGTCAGGCTGCTGCCATGGCAGGCACAGGTGCAGCCAAGCTGACAGAGGATGAGTTGGCAGTAAACTCTTCTGAGAAATTAAATTCAAGTTATCAGGAGCAGTGATTCCCAGACTTCTCAGTGGGCCTGCCAAGGGGAAATTCTGTTCCTCTCCCTCTAGTTTTGACAGCAGCTTCTCTGGGCATGAGTGGGTGATAGCAGGGGAGGAGTGAAGAATGGTCACCAGTGAAATATCCCTGGATATTGGGAGCCACTGGACACCTAATGGGAGAGAACAGCAGAGGTGGCTGAGACAGGAAGAGTTTTAAAAGTTGCAGTAGCCCTGCTTGCCTTTTCCCTGTTTTCTTTCTCTGGTTTGCCAGCCCAGCTGAGCTCCATTCCAGCTCCCTGCCCTGACTAAATCCCCTGCCCTGTTGCCCAGCCCCTGCATTAGCCACCCTCTCTGGGAAGTGCTGCTGTTCTGGAAGCTGACCTTTATTAAAACTTCACATCTCTTTCTATTTTGAGGCAGAAGTAGGAGTGGTGCCCTCACAGAACAAAATGTCATCTCTCGCCACTGCTCTGCAGCTGACTCCCGTGGTGCTGCCCGGCACTGCTGCGAGTTCACTGAACTCCTTTGCACTGGGGGGCCTGGCAATCTCTCCTTGTTCAGAGCACAGAACAAGATACCCAGCTTCACTGCTGTCCCTGGCCAAAGGGAGGAAAACAGCTGGGATAGTCCTGAGGTCAGGACAAGGCAAGGTCAGGGAGCTGCAGGAGAGCTGCAGAGCTGATGTGAGCAAGGTGTGGGCGCATGGCCTTGGGAGGGGGACTTTGGGATGGATGCTTAGTTCCGAGGGCTTGTGTTTGTGACCAGAGGTCTCTTTTTTCATGGTTTTATTCTCTTTTTCCATTAAGAAGTGTAACATTCTCTTTCTTTAAAATTAGTGGAATAATAGTTGCATTAAAGAAATACCTGATCTGTCCGTCGTCCTCTTACTTGCCAGGGTCTACCACAGGTTTTGGTTGCTCAGATGAAAAGCAGTGACAATAGAGTACAAATCTTACAGGAAGTAATACCAATGCTTTGTAGGCATAATCTTTGTCCTCGATTTTTTTTTTTCCTGATCACTTTGTTTTTCACTCTACTAAGAAAAGTTTTGTTGCTCTAAATGATTTGTGTTTTTTCTCCTGATGGTGGGAGAGTAACAGGATGCTAGACTGTTCCAGATAAAGAGCTGTTAATTCACTTGGTGCTTGGGGGCTGTTTGCACTAGCTCAGTTACATGATACTTTTTACATATATTTTACAGCTTGATTTTTTTTTTTTTGGTGGAAGAATTTTCTGTGTCTAAGCTTGGAGTTCTCTGCATCCAACTGCTTTTGCCATGAAAGTGATACAAATTTTATCCTGTGAACAACAGACAAAAGACTTGCTATAATGCCGTTTTCTTTTGGCATTGCAGGTGCAGCCTCTGCTCCCAGGATCAGTGACTGTAATGATTCATGACCTGTGTCTGGCTTTCCCTGCCCCAGCTGAAGCTGAAATTCATGTATCTGATATCCAGGAAGTGTATGTGCGAGTTGTTGACAAGGTCGGTGCCTTGGAAGCAGCATTAGGAGCTAATCCAGCCTGCCCTGACTCCCTATGCTGGTCCTGAGCACAGAGATCAGACATGGACAAGATGCTACAACAGAGAAACAGCTACAACTCCCTGTGTCTGTGTTTGTCCCTCCCAAATTTATCCATTCAGGTTATAAGTGTCTCAGAGTATCAGGTTCATGTTGTGTGTAGCAGCAATCTCAACTTTTGCATTTACACAGCAATGTTATTCCATAATTTATATGAAAGTGCTCATTTACATTTCCTCCTGTTTAAGGTGCATGTGAGCAATTCTTTTAGGAGTAGGTTTTACCCCAAGGTCATTTTTCATATGTTGGGTTTTAAAACTGAACAGAAAAAGGTCCAGTTCATTCTACTTGCCAGCTTGGGTGTGCCTTAAACAAAAGAAAAGTTGATATTTCTGGATATTTTAATTATGCCCTTGCCAGCTGAAGGACCTGAGTTAATTCATTTCATTTGACACTAACTCTAGCTGACAGGGATTAGTCTTTAAAATCAGTGCTAATCTAACCTTGGGGCTCTATCTCCACTACCCTACTACAAGCGCCATTAAAAAAAAATGGAAATGTTTATGCTAATAAATAAGAGTGGTTTGAATACAGAATGACTGGATGTGTCTGTTTCAGGTGGAGATTGGAAAAACAGTTAAGGCTTATGTCAGAGTTCTGGATGACTCAAAGAAACCTTTTCTGGCAAAATACTTCCCTGTCATGGATCTCAATCTCAGAGCAGCATCTCAGCTTGTCTCACTTGTGTAAGTAAATGGATTTTTGAAATTAATCTGCAAAAAATGAATAAAGGTATTAGGTTGGAGGCATGGTAATATACAATGGCTGAGATTTTATTTATTTTTTATTTTAATTACCTGCTGAAAGGTGAAAAATTACTATTTGTGAGGGAAATTGCCTGAATGAACAGCCTGAATGTTACTGGCTGATGAATGAGGCTACATTCCTCCAGTGTCATGTCTGATGAAGCTTTGTGCATCTTGGAAGCAGTGGCTTGGCAAATAGTGTCAGGTGAAGAGTGCTGTGTGAAGGCACATCTGATGTTACCAAACTCATTATGTCTGTCACTTGTTTCATTTTCATTTCAGGTATTTAATGTTACAATAAAGCACAGGTTGCAAAGAGCCAGCGTGTAAAACTGTGATAATTCCCTTAACTTTGCTTCAGACATAGTCAAAGCCTTGTGGTAAAACTGCTGGGCACTAAATGAGTCCTTTGCTTTGTTATTTGTAATTTACTCTGAGAATGTCTCTTTCATGGACTCCTTTGCAGCCCCCTGAGGGAGGCTCTGGATGGCCACACTGCTGCCTTCCTGGTGCGTGGGATGACCATTGGGCAGACGAGTCTGATGGCAACTGTGACTGACAGAAGAGGACAGAAAATCAACTCTTCTCCACAGCAGATTGAAGTAAATAATTTCAGATAAGAGGCATGCATAAATAAAGTCTGCTACAATGGAACAGGAATATATAAATTATGGTTACAGTATAATAATCAATTTGCCAGAAAATTCATTCTATCTGGAAGTATACCAGTCAGATTTCAGTGTTAACTGCAGATGATGAGTTAAATTTCTGCATGCTCAATTTACTGTGATTAAACAACTAAAGACTCAGTTTTACACTTGTACTGTTTTGTGGCATAATTTATCTGGTTGAAGGATCCTGAACACAGGTATTCATATTTCTGTTTTTAGGTCTTTCCCCCATTTAGACTACTGCCAAGGAAAGTGACCCTAATTATTGGGGCCTTGATTCAGGTGAGGCATCTTCTTGCATATTTTCTTTATTTTGTAATTTCTGTTGTTAAATGAATCTTCATAACTGGATTTTCAGCAGTAGATACTCAACTTGACATTTGTCTGCATTCACACTGATTGGACTGCAGGATTGTTGGAGAGGGATGTTGGGCACGGGTCCAGAGTGACAGGACACAGGGAGTGGCTTCAAACCCGACATGAGGCAGGGTCAGATGGGATACTGCGTTGTGGTTTAGGGCAGATTTGGGAGGAAACCTTTGAATGGGGTTCCTTTATGAAACAGATTTAAGCAGTCCCTTTTCTAATTGGCTCGGGGCAAAATATTTCCTCAGAGAGAAGTGGAAAAAGAAAAACTGTTTATTTAACAGGCAATATACTTCCTAGCACAAAAATGAGCAATACTAAATAGCAAAACCTCTCGCTGCTCCGAAGAGATGACAGATGTAGAAGAGCTCTTTCCGTGGGCTGCCCGGCTCACTCAGGCTGGTCTCAGTCTCTCTGGTGCTGGGAAATGTCACAGCTCAGCTCAGGCCAGGCCTGGTGAGCCACAGGTGTGAGCTCCTGGTGCTCTTCTGGGTTTTCAGTCCAGAGCAGGTTCAAACAGGTCCAGGAAAAAGGAAAAAAAACCACAGTCCAGGAAGCTTCTCTGTCTTAGCTAGCCAGAAAAACGAACCAAAAAAAAGCAAAACGAGAGCTTTCTTTCACCGTTCACCACAGACAACACAGTTTGTGAGCAGGAATGCAGGGAAGCCAGTGCAGTCTCTGATAACAAACTCTGCACTTCTTTCCCCCCCCCGCCTTTCACTCCTGGAACCGGTCTTAAAGCTGCAGAATTCAATATTCAACACCAGCAGAACATATGATTTGGGGATACAAGCATCACACAGTCACCCCAAGACATACTGGGAAGGAATTGTTCCCTGTGGGGATGGGGAGGCCCCGGTCCAGGTTTCCCAGAGCAGCTGTGGATGCCCCTGGATCCCTGGAAGTGTTCAAGGCCAGGTTGCCAGGTTGGACAGGGCTTGGAGCAGCCTGGGATAGTGGGAGGTGTCCCTGCCCATGGAACAAGATGAGCTTTGAGGTCCCCTGCAACCCAGCCCATTGTGTGTTTCTGTGATGGATACTGCTCTGAACAAGAACAGTGTCATTCTTGAGCCAGCTTCCATTTTGCTCTATTGCTGGACCAAAGGATTTGTGTTTGCTTTTGTCAATGGAGTGCCAGCTTTTCTGGTGTTAAATACCAGCACAGCGTGAGGAGATCTGTCAGCTCCATGAAGTTAGGCATAGTGGGCTTGTTGTACAAACTGAAGCACAGAGCAGAGCTCTACAGCAGGGTGCTGAAGAGAAATGGAGGTAAAGTTTTCTGAAACTTTCTGGACTGGATGTAGAATCAGCCTGTGACACCCTGTGAGGCACAGGGTCCACTGCTGTGCTCAGCTCGTGCATTTCCTGGGCTGACATCCTGCAAGGACCAGTGTGCAGGGGGAATAATCCCTGACCTGCTGCCCTGGGAAGGTGCAGGCAGCACTGAAGTCACTGTGGTGCTGAGCAGGAAGGGTGTGCCCTGTAATGGTGACCAGGAGAACTATCTGAAGGGTTCATGAACTGTTCTGACAGATCACTGCTGAAGGAGGCCCCCAGCCTCTCTCCAACATCATTTTCTCCATCGACAACGAGCTCATTGCAGCAGTGAACAGCTCTGGGCTGGTCAGAGGAGTGGCCATTGGCAGCGGGGTGGTGACAGGAGTGCTGCAGGCTGTTGATGCAGAGACAGAGAAGCTTGTGGCAGTGTCCCAGGTAATGTTTATGGTGCTCTTGGGGGCTGACAGGGGCTCTCTGACTCATGGCTTTGGCTCTGAAAGGGGACACAGAGTTTTTCTGCATGAGTAGTGTTACCTCATGCACTTCTCTGCTTTCCTTCCTTACTCCCTGGCCTGCAAACTTACACAGGTATTGGCACAGGTGGTACTTTGAACAAGTAGCTAAATCTTGCTGTGCCTTAAACCAGTCTCACAGATAACCAGGGAGGCCTTATGAGCAGTCTGGTATCTTCAGGGTTGGTTAGTGCATCTAGAAAAGCCCATCTAAAAAAGCCTTTAAGCACAGCAGAAGGTTGTCCTTGTCTGCATTCCCTCTTAGGAGGATCCAGAGGGCAGCTGTTGCTCAAAAAACCCACATTGTCTCCTAAGCTGCAGCAGTCTCTATAGAACACTGTCATCCCTTGTTGTGGTCTGCACTCATCTGTGAGGTGCAAGCAGTGAATCCCTGATACTCCATCAGAATCTGTGTCCTTAGATTTTCCTGCAGCTGAGTGTGAAGGAGGTGAGCAGGCCTGCAAGGGAGCACAAGGGACTTGCATGAGACTCAGAGCAACAGAACTTGGGCCAGATCTTATGACTTTTGCCTTTGAGCTCAGGGCAGCACAGCTGCTGTGAACCACAAAGCTCTGCTGCTTGAAAGGTGTCAGCACAGGCCAAGAGGACACAAAATAATTTTTAAAAAAATAAAATATCAAGAAATCTCTTTTTTTTAATGCATGGGCAGCAGTCTGCCCTAATGGTGTGACAAAATGAACTTGAAAGGTAAATCTGCTGCCCAGTGAGGTCCAGGTCTGACCTTTCCTCCCCAGTATACAGCAGGAATAAAATCTATCAGGAATGTCTGGATATATGAAGAGATGTCTGAGTCACACATCATCCTTTTATTCCCAGTTGTCCCATTTGGTGCTCTACAATCCTCATTTCATTCTAACTCCTCTCCATGTCTTCCTTTACCTCCTGGGTTTGTTTCTTCATTCCTCTTCTGCTGGGGCCCCTTGTTATCTTGTCCACTGCTGTCTCTCACCTTCATCATTCATGTCATCAGCAATTTTGAGCAGATTTGTTTTTCAGTTTAGGAGGCAATTTAAAATGCCTATCAATCAAAAGTTAATCCTTTTCAGTTTTTTACATTCCTACTGAACTTGTCCATCTGCATTGTCTCTGACAAGTCATGCAGATCACGTGGCAACAGGGATTAGATAATGGCAAAATAGGGGCTGTAGAGCCTGAAAGTGAAATCTGATTTCTGTTTGACAAGTGCTTATATTGTCTTCCCTTCCTCCTTCCCAGGACAAGGTGGAAGTTGAGGTGGTGCAGCTGACAGCTGTGAGAATTCGGGCACCCATTACACGAATGAAAGTTGGTACTCAGGTGAATTGTTTGGGATTGACTTCTGTTGCTTTCACATGTTGGAACTGCAGGTTGTGCCCATTCCTGTCACATCATCTGGTGACAGCACTGCAGCTCTGGGAGGAACCATTTTCTTCATGAGAGACTCCCATCTCTTGATCAGTGAATTTTATTTCTCTTTGTGTGGGCAGGTGTTTGGTTTGCATGCTGGCATTACCTAAGCAGGCTGGTTTCTCTCTTTCCAGATGCCAGTTTATGTCATGGGCATCACCAGCACTCAGACTCCTTTCTCCTTTGGCAATGCTGTGCCAGGGTTAACGTTCCACTGGTCTGTCACCAAGAGGGACACTCTGGATGTCAGGACAAGGCACAGTGAGGTGAAGTCTGTGTATGTGTGTGTAGTTGCATGTGTGTGCAGCTGGGGAAAAGGCAACAGCCACATCAGGGCAATGCAGGGAACAGTGCTGCCTCCCCTGCCTCAAAATCCAGGATCGGCTGTCAGCACCTCTGTGCCAACATCTGGGCTTTCCATGAGTCCAACTTTAATCCCTTTCTCCTGTGCAAGGCTGCTTTTCAGCTTCCTGCAAACTACAACTTTGCAGTGGATGTTCATGGCAGAGTAAAGGGAAGGACAGGCCTGAAAGTTGTAGTGAAGGTCCTTGATGCTGCAGCCAACCAGTTCTACAACATGGCAAGAGAACTGTCCGATGAAATCCAGATTCAGGTAGGATGATTTTGTGCACAGTCCATGTTTAGGTATCTCCTTCAGAACTGGACTGAAGTCTGTATTTGAAGTCAGGAATTTGAAATGCAGGAGTAGCTCCAGCTTTGGTTTATTTTTGAGCCCTTACTCTTGTCTGTATAATGTTCCTCATTTGGACTCATTGAGTTCATGGGCTGATGGGAGCAGGGGGAGTCTAACATAACTCTGGTGAGTATGGGGTTCCCAGCACATTTTCTTTTGAGAAATCTTCTGTTTTCATTTTGCTTCCTAGTTTAGCCATAGCCCTGGAAATAAATGCTCTTCAGAATGTCTTATAGAAGATACTGGTTCTCCTCAATTCTCAAATCTTCATGTTCAGTTGAATTGTTTTACCATATATATTATACAAGAGAAGAAAGGAAGTTACAGTTCTGTTTGGTTCTGTTTGTTTGTTTGTTTGTTTTGAAGATTAAATAAATAAAATAAATTACTGTCTGCACACAACAGTAGGCCAAAATGCCTCTTACCTTCCAGGTATTTGAAAAACTTCATCTACTCACTCCAGAGATAGAAGCAGAGCAGATCTTAATGTCACCGAATTCCTTTCTTAAACTTCGGACCAACAGGTCAGTGCTCACATTCCATACTGTGGCTTTTGTCACCCCTTTATCCAAACTGCAGGGCAGTTGAGTTCAAGGGAGTATCACTGTACATCCATTTAATACACAACTTATCTGCTGGTTCCTGGTATCTTAGCTATTCTCTTGGGCTTTGTCAAATCTTGTATGAGATTGTAGCTGGAAAATTCATTCAGTATTGGGAAATTTCATATCCTTTTTTTAAAAGCTGCTGAACCTGTTAAAGCAGTATTGTGCTTCCTGTAGAGGCTTTGATGGGTGATTGAGGCTTTGTGGAATATAATTCTATGTATTTCTCACACAGAGGTTATATCTGGATTTTCAGATTAAAATGTCATTTCCAAATGAGAAATTCTTTTTACATAATCTGTTTTCAAAGACTGACATTTTAGACTCATATCAGGCTTGAAATGTAGTTTCCCCAGCATAATAATGGGCAGATAGAGACAGTAGGACACACACTAAGGGCAAAGCTTTGGAAGCATTTACATTTTAGGGGGAGGGAACCCTTAGTTTCATGGAATCACAGAATGGTTTGTGTTGGAAGAGACCCTAAATACAGTTTTACACATTTAAGGGGTTCCCTACTTTTTGTTTTTTCAGAGACCGAGTGGCCTCCCTGAGTTACCGTGTCCTGGATGGACCAGACAATGTCCCTGTTGTGACAATTGATGAGAGAGGATTCCTTGTCTCTGGGTCTGTGATGGGATCATCGACGATTGAAGTGATTTCCCAAGAGTTGTTTGGCATCAACCAGACCATCATAGCTGCTGTTAAGGTGCTGTCAGTTCTCTTCCTTTGCAGTTCCCTCAAGTATATCTTCAGTACTGCAACAGGGACTGTTGGCTGCACTTCTTGAGCTTCACTTCTGAAAAATGAGCACTGTAGGAATTAATAGTTCTGAGCTTTGAACTGTGGGACACAAGGGAATGTTTGCCCATCATCCCTGTTCAAAAAATCCTTGAGCCAAGAACTTCCTGCACCTGGCAACATGAGTCTTGAGATACCCACTGCTTCCCTTCTGCTGTCCCTTTTTACTATCAGCATCTTCCCTCTGCCCAGCTAAAGGAGAAAGATGTACGATTGAGTGCTTTAAGTTATTTCTAAATTTAACTCCTGTAATCACTGTGAAGTGGCTTGGTGGATTTTTTTTTTTTTATTTGAGTTTTGGTATTTCCCATGATGTTCAGCTTTGCCTGTAGGACAGGATGTGGATCTGTCCTCCTGGGTGGGGAATGAAACAGGAAATGGGGGCCCAGTGTCACTAAGGCCACCTCTGCTGTGAGGTGGTGGCAGTGAATTCTCCAGCTCTGTTACACGTGACCTTGTTTCTTCCCTTTGGCAAGTGACAGATATCTGATGAGTTTGAGGGTGGCTCAAATGCCATTCAGTCAGCACGCAGTGGAACTGAAGTCAGATCCCCCTGTGTGAGTGTGTCCTGTACTCAGGGTGGTGATATGAAAATCTGTAGTAGGTCCCATCTCAGTTCAGCACCTTCTGCAGCTCATTTGTTCTCCTGTACTTACTACAACTGTAGTGCCTTTATGGAGATATGGAAATGATATTTTTAACCTCATGAGGTAACACAGTTCATTTTATGGCTGAAGAGCTGACAGAGCTTGAGGGGTTTTGCCGAAAGTCATGTCAGAAAACTTGTGACAGAGCTGGAGATGAGCTGGAATCTCTTGTGTCATTCCAAGGCAAAGCTCTCTCCTTCACTCTGTCCTTCTTTCATAAGGTCTTGTGTTTGTTTACAAGCATACACAATTAAGAACCAAACTGCTGCAGCAGCATCACTTCACACTTAGACCTTGAACTTGGCTCAAAGAAGGGCTCTTACATAAGCCAGAGAGGGTGGGGGAAGAAGGAGTGACAGTGAGCTTAGTGTGGGACCAAGCTCAGCATTTGCCTGGACCTGCTGCACCCAGTATTTTATTTTTTTGTTTCTTGAATTAAAAAAACTACTTAAAACCCTGAGATGCTTTAACAGTAAAAGGCTGTTTTCATCAATATTAAATTTAGCAGTTTTCCCTTGTGGGACAGTTGCTGAGATTTTAAAGTAAAGCAAGCTTGATAATGTGTCAGGAAAATGGGATTTCTGTTGGCTTGTAACCACAGCTTGTTGGGCAGAGATCTGTATGCATGGAGGTTTTAACTGATGAAACCAGCCTGTGGAGCAGACAGTGTGATATACTGATATTATAACTATCTTTTTTTTTTTTTTTTATTCACCAAAGATGTATTTTGCTGGAGGCCAAATTTGTTCTTTGCTTTTTTAAGTTCTGACATGTACATTTTCAGATAGCAGAGTTTTATGTTTTAGCTGAGCCTCTTAGGTCAGGAAAATAAAGGGATTTTTCTACAAGATAAGCTTGAGGCCTTCTTTTAAGATTGTTTCCTCAATATATTTGAGAGTGTTTCCTTCCTCTGTCCATCCATTATTTATTTTACAACAGCTGTAACAAAAAGAGCAGATACAGTTATTTTTTTTTAGTTAATTTTGCTCATTAACCTAGGTAAGTTAATCAAGAATAGTGATATGCTATTTAAAAGCCAAAAGAATAGGTTGTCAAGTCTTTGTCTTCAGAAAACCTTTCTTCACTGGAGTGTTACTGCAGAAATGTGGGAGTGTGCACCTATGGTTAATGGAGCAGACTCTCCTAAGGAGTTTGGAGCCGTTCCCAACCTCTGTCTTGGCTGAGGAGAGGCACTGAGGGAGCAGAGCTCAGCCTGCTGCCCCCTCAGGGTTTGTCATTGCCAGCTCTGCCTGAAACAGCTTGGCTTTCTCACCTGCTGCAGGGCAGCTGGGCAGCAGTGCCCATTCCATCCCCTTACTCACACGTACATCCTGAGTTACTCTTCTAATACCTGGGCAATGAATTGCACCTTTAATTTCAGGAATTTTAGGAGAGAGGTCTAGGGGCCCCTTGTTCTCTTGCATATCCAGGGAATCTTAACAGTTTGAATTGATAGGATAGTAGTGTGTTCTCTGAAGTCTGTGTGTGATGTATGTTTGTACATGATTATTGCTAGTGTCAGTTCCCAGTGGTACTAGAAAAAAAGGGCTAAGAAATACCAGCTGTGAGGGTAGAAAGCAGGCAGAGCCAGGCTTTTGTCAGCTGTGTCAGGGCCAGGGGAACACACAGGAAACACTGTCTGAACACAGGACAGCACTTTTCACTGGGGTGGCTGTTGAACACAGATTGCAGGAGGCTGTGGAGTCTCCATCTGAGGAGATGGCCCAGAGCTGGCTGCACAAGGTCCTGGCCAGCTGGCCCTGGGCAACCCAGCTTCAATGGAGGCTGCACTAGACAGTGTCAGAGGCCCCTTTCAGCCTGTGAAATGGAGATACTGATAATAACAGCTTCACGTGTTGGTCCTGGCATATGGCTAAATGCAAATGGCTCATAAAGGCAGCTCTGGATATTTACATAATGAGAACTCCTTTAGATTATTTTTATAGGGGTGTTGTAAAAAGCAATTTACCTTTCCTTCTCACTGCTGGTGTTTTTCCAGGTCTGCCCCATCTCCTACCTCAGGATCGCCATGAGGCCTGTTCTGCTCACCCAGAACAAAGAGGCACTGCTGGCCCTGCCCCTGGGTGTGACACTGACATTTACAGTCCATTTCCACGATAACTCTGGAGATACTTTCCATTCACACAATGCTGTGCTCAACTTTGCCACCAACAGGTGAGTGTCACGAGTGGTAACTACAGAGAGCAAAAAAAGGCCGGGCACACACAGAACAAAGATTGTTCTAAAGATACCAAGTGAAGATCAGCTTGGGCTGGAATTAGCAAAGCACGGGTTTTGTCTCTGCTGCCTTCAGAGGCAGTGACAGGAAAAAGAGTTGCAGTTAGCAATCGATATTCCCTAGCCATGGGAAGCTGCCCAGATAAGCATGATCCCAGCAGGACCTGCAGGAGCTGTGCTCTGCTCTCAGTGGCTCTGAATCCTCCCCTGCACTCAGCAGGGGCCAAAGGAACACCTGATCCATCAGCATCTGACTCTCCCAGTGCTGCTATGTTCCACTGACTCACTGAGCGCTTACGGACCCTGGGGAACGTTCTGGACCAGGGGGCTGTCTCCTCAGACAGCCTTGTGCAACCTTCCCACAGCAGGGACAAGCCTCAAAGGGCCTTTTGGTCTCTGTCTCACAGAATAAATGTTATGAAGCAGCCTCCTGTGGTCTTCAATAAAATACCACTTACGCTGTTACTGAAACATGGCTTGTTTTCTGCAGAGCACCTTGCTGAATTTGGCTAAACACCAGAACTGGCAATCCAATGGCATTGTTATGTCTGGGAAGTTGCATATTGGTGTTCAAATTTCTTGACTTCCTCACTCCCTTGAGAAAAGGGAAAAGAGTCAGATGGTGTCATTCTAAAGCTCTACAATTCTCACAATTAAGAAGTAGTTTTCATGCATAATTACAGTCTGTCTTTCCTCAGCATAGTGGTGAACTAAGAACTGCAATTTGCCTCAGTGGCACCTAAATAATTTTTATAACTTCCTTACTTTGCAGATTTCATCAGATGACTGTTGCTGAAAACAAGCAGCCAGCCGTCTGAAGAGTTTGATCCCTCTCCTATTGGAGAGATAATGCCCTTACCAAGCCTGCCTTCTGTTTGTGTGCAGGGATGACTTCGTGCAGATCGCCAAGGGAGCCGCCAACAACACCTTTGTGGTCAGGACTGTGAACGTGGGGCTGACCCTGCTCAGGGTGTGGGATGCAGAGCACAGTGGCACTGCAGACTACATCCCACTGCCTGTCCAACATGCCATCTTCCCAGAGCTCCCAGACGTGGTGGTGGGGGATGTCCTGTGCCTCAGGACCTCGCTGACAGCCCAGGAAGGTCAGGGCCTCCAGCTGTGTGGGGTAGCAGCTGTTCCCTGGGACACCAGCATGACTCTGGCTCACTCTCAGCAAAACTAAATGCATAATTGATCATGTTTGTTCATAATCAAATGTCACTGTTCTTGTTAATGATAAAAATAGGTTAGACCAACTCCTCTAATTTTAATTTTAATTCTTGTATTGAATTCCTGAGCATCACACTTCAGACATTACTATTCCATTAGCTGGGAAGGGCTGTTTCTGTGGGACTGCTGAAGAGTCAGGACTGCCTGCACTATTGTGTGTGACTGCTGGTATTAATGGGCTTGTGTCAGAATAACTGCCAGGCAGTGGCAGTCACAGACACCAGAGTGGTTCCTGGGCACTGGGAGGTGTGTGCCCTGCCTGCCAGTGGCACTCACAGCCACCGGAGTGCCCAGGAAATGCTGCATTTGGTGTTGAGCAGTGCCCCTGTGGTGTTTTCCAGGCTTGCCAGGTGTGTGGAGCTCCTCCTCAAGTGCTCTTCTTCGCGTGGACTCCAAGACTGGCGTGTCCCTGGCAAGGGACGCTGGGGTGGTCACTGTCTACTATGAGATCCCTGGGTTACTGAAAACCTACAGAGAGGTGAGGCCCTGTTCCATTCCTGCTGAGGTTGGTTTGTTTGGGGTGGACCCTCACCAAACGATTTTTTTTTTTGTTATAAATATTTAGAAATGTTCTTTTAGAAATGCAGATGGTTGGGAAGTATTTGGTGTGTGTCCAAAGACATCATGTTTTCTTTAAACATCTGTGCTTAGGAAGAAAATGTAGCATAACAATTTTGATTTTTCACCTCTACTGTTCTTATACTGTACATTTTGATTCCTTTTTTGGCTAAGTTCTTTCCATGTGCTAACCAATTTTTGAGTATGGCTGCTGTATGAATGAAGCTTCACTGCAGGATGAGCTGCCAGCAAGAACTTGCTCAAGTGTTGTGCCATGCATCACTGATCAGAAGTATTCCATTAAATTGTTTTGTTTATCTGCAATGCAATTGTACTGTTGACACAAATTCACTGCATCAGCCAGCATAAGCACTAGACATTCTTTTTAAATTAAATTTAGACATAGAGCTTTATGCATATTAGTTTCTGGGGGTTGGGTAGGAACACAAAATGTTTTTGCTAACTTAAATTGCTTGAAAAGGCAGTTTCTAATATTAGAGAAATGTGAGATTTCAAAGAAAAACATCACCTTGTGGAGTCTTTTACAACCAATCCAGTCTGGTTTTGCCTTAGTTTTTATTTGTTGAAAGAGTTTTTGGTACCAATGTGCTTCATCCTTTTTTCAGATTGTGATTAGTGCACCTCAGAGGACCACAGCAATGCATGTCAGTGGCATGCAGACGAGCTCGCAGGGAGTGGCAGCCTCAAAAGTCATCGTTTCAATTGGGGAAACAAACAAAAATTTGAAAGGTATGATTAAAAAGATTTATGCTGATAGTTGATTGTGTGTTTATGGATTCATGATGCTGTGGTTTGTGTTATGGGGTTTTTGTTTGTTGTTTAAGGGTAACAAGATCCCCAGGAACCTCAAATGCCTTTCTAGAGTCCCAGGAGCTGTAGGAGCCATGGCACAGAATTTGGAAAGTGTTCTGGGGCACTATTAATATTTCACAACTAGTAAAATCAGTAAATTTCAATAGAAGTGCCATTTTTGATGATATAAACAACAGTTAGTGGGCAGTCAGCTAATTGCTTATATATTTAATTGCAGTTGCCTTCTTGGAGTTGTTACATTTTCTTACTTAGTTGCCATCCTTAAATCTTTTACAGAACTTATCATCAGTTAGAATCAATATAAAGATTAAGCATCTATGAATTATTTATAAGCTGTATTTTGTGTAATTACAGATCCCTTTAGCTTCTAACTTAACAATTAGCCCTTCTTCCAATAGTATTTCATTTTGCTATATGTCAGTTATTAGCCTACCAAAAAATCATCTTGCCAGGTACTAAAATCTAAGTCGAGGCTCCCAAGATCATGTCTGTTATTCAAGAGACATCTGAGCAGAAAATTCTCTCCAGCTTATTCTTTCCTGTAAATAAATTATTCCTGTCAAGAAAACCCCACAACATAGAAAATGTTCATTGCTCTCTCTTTGGGATTAGACCTGAGCAGGGACAGCTCTCTGTGATTTCCAACTATTTCAAGATCTTCATAACCTTGTGAAACAATTTCAGAAGGCGGTAGAATACCCCAATACTACAAGCTATGTTTTTGCTTTTAATTAATTCAACTTAATTGGTTAAAATTTTATTTCATAATTAATTAGAGAGGATTTTTTTCCTTCCCTCTAGGGGAGTGTTCACCTGCTCAGACTGAAGCCATTGCTGAGTTACAACCCCAGTCCATTATCAGTTGCCATATTGATTTCAACAGTGATGCCTTTGACTTCCCAGCACAGGATATTTTTGTGGCAGAACCTGGATTTGATGCAGTTTCAGGTAAGATGTGACAAGATGCCATGATGCAAACACAAACTCTTTGGTCCAGCAGATTGCACAGAATCCTATCATCATGGGTTGGGTTGGAGGCACCTTACAGCCCATCCAGTGCCACCTCTGCCATGGCAGGGACACCTTCCACTGTCCCAGGCTGCTCCAAGCCCTGTCCAGTCTGGCCTTGGACACTTCCAGGGATTAGCTGCTCTGGGAACCCTGTGCCAGGGCCTGCTCACCCTCCCGGGCAGGAATTCCTTCCCAACATCCAATTTAAACATCTTCTCTTTCCCTCTGGAGCCTCTGAGCTTTGCTGTGTAGGACGTCAGGCCTCAGTGAGTTCTTCACATGGACACTTCTTGTTTCAGTGGGTTTTCTGCCTCGACAAAATCTTGTGTTGGTTTTCAGAGAAAGCCAGCAGTCAGTGGCAGATCACTTCATGTTTTTCAGAGTTTTTGTAGTAAGTCAAAGAAGCAAAGGAGCAGTCAGGTCACAGGTATTCCAAAAGTGGAATGTACCCCCAAAACATCATGAACTGGATCTTAAAAAGGGGGAAATTGCCAGACACTATGGAGGTGGAAATAAAATTGTCAAGTCTACAAAATGTGTTAATTCTTTGAAAGTATAATGTGATTTAGAACAGAACCAAACCACTATGGACTGTAAGTAAAGAACATTAATTATCTGTTAGATTCATCCCTGCACTCATTGGGTAAGCTCCTCCTCTGCCCTGCATATGCCTCTGTTACTTAGCATGGGGAAAACATGCACCTGGCAAGTTCTCCTTGTTGCTTGATGCTTTTTATCTTCCATTCTCTGGGAAGTTTTTACTAGCTTTGCTGCTACTAACAGACTAATTGGTCCCATATGAGACTAGAAATATGGTGAATATATAACTTTTAAAGGAACTTTTATAAATAAACTACATCTTCCCAGACTTGATGATGGTGATCGTAGCTGGCTAAAATTTTAACACTAGTTGAAAAGAACATGAAAAAGAGGATGTTCTGTCTTGTTTTCGGTAAAGCCTTTCAGGATTAGCATAAATGTTATGTTCAAAGTGCAACTGAGTCTCAGTGGCATTTTAAAATGTGACTGGAAGTTTCCCTGCTTAGTCATTTTTTCCATGATGTTCAGTTTGGGACAAGGAATAATTCCATTGTTGTAGTGCTGGGGTTGTGATGTTTGTCTCAAGAGACACACTGTCCCAATCCATCTATGCACTCCTCATCATCAGCTCCTCATCAGCCACTGGTTGAGCTTTAGCACCTTTTTTAGCTTTTCTCTGAAGATGTCCCAGCAGTCTCACTGCATGGAGAAAAGCCCTGAAAGGTGAGCAGTTATCAGCCTGAGCTGTCTCGTTCCTGCAGGACACTACACGTGCTCCATCAGGATGCACAGCCTCACTGACAAGCAGCTGAAGCCCCTGAGCAGGAGCAAAGCCACGCTGCGGGTGACGGCGGCGGTGCAGGGCAGCGCCGTGCCCGGGGAGCAGCTGGGCACAGAGGTGCCCTTCAGCCGCTGGTTCTATGCTGACCAGGCTGAGATGCTGCTCAACAACCAGGACGTGAGCTCTGTCCTGAAAATCTTCGGGGCCAGTGAAATCCTGGATAGCCTGGAGGTGAGTGCGTTGCCAGGAAGGATCTCAGCACAGCTGAAAGCATTTTGAGCTGTCACGTGCAGCTTTCTAAGGTGAGGCACTCCCTGCCATCTTGACCGTGTCAAGATTTGTTCCTGAGACAGTTTGGACATGCTTATCTTGGAATGTGTTCTTCCTCAGTTTTCACTTTCCACAGGATCTCAGAATGATTTGGGCTGGCAGGGACCCTAAAGCTCATCATGTTCCAGTGCATGGACGTGGGATGCCACTCACTCACTGGGTTGCTCAGAGGGTAGTGCAGCCTGGCCCTGGGGTTTTGGGGTAGTACAGGTGTGTCAGGCTCACCTGGGTGTGCAGCCTGGCATGTGTGAAGCAGTTTGTGGGCTAGGAAGCAGAAACCTGCCTGACCTCTGTGGCTGGAGTACTCTTGCCCAAATCTGTGTGTGACTGACTGCCCATAGCTCACACAGCCCAGTAAGGGTCTGTGGATTTTGGCTCTGTGGGGTTAGCCCAGACCTGTGGAAAGGGCAGGTGAAAGGGGGCATCCTTGGCAGTCAGCAGGGAGAAATGCTGCAGGTGTCACTGTAAAGGTACACCTGACTCCTCTGGAGCGGTGAATTGCTCTGTGTTTCTGTGGAATCATTGCTGGCAGCTGGCCTGGAAGATGGAGGTGTGCTGTGCTGTGCCCAGCAGTCTGTGTCAGGTTGGATGTTCCCTGTGCAGGTGACATGTGAGTCCTCAGCAGTGAAGGTGCAGGAGAAGGAGAAGTCCTACGGGCTGCCCAGCTACGTGGTGTACACTGTGAGCCTGGCTGATCCCAGAGTTCCCAGCCAGGGCTCCCTGTCCACCTCTCTGACTGTCTCCAGCCCCATGACAGACCAGTCCATCACCATCCCAGTCACAGTGATCTACCTGGCTGACAGAACCACTGCACCCATGAGATGTAAGTTCAGCTCTGCACTCCATATGCCAGAAGAAACTTTTAGCTTCTCGGATGTTTATGAGGTTAACTCTTAAAGCAGATTGGAGACTTCTTAACTCAATATTGCCTCCTCTTAATCAATTCTGCAGATGAAGCCACTCTCTTCCAGCAGTTTGTTGAGTCTTACCAGGTGATGATCTTCACACTTTTTGCACTCTTAGCAGGGACAGCTGTTATGATCATAGGTAAGAGAAGGAGAGATTGCACAAATACTTTTTTTCTGTAGCTTCTTACAATATGTTAGCTGTAAGATAAAAAGAAGTGATTGCCACGGGAAATTATTTTGGTTTGTTTTTCAACTGTCTTGCAGCCTACCATGCATTTTTCTCGCCGAATGAACAGCACAATCAGCCAGTATTCCACCCAAGGACAAGTCTTCAGCACACCCCTAACAGTAAGCAGCTGTCACCCAGTCAGAAGTGAATTAATTTATTAGTCTGGTCATTGCACTGGAATTGAATGTAGGAAGGTCTGTAATCAAGAGTGGCAACAAAAAATATTTCACATTCTTACAGATATGTTTAAGTTACAGTGAGCTGCAGGCCTGGTTGCAAACACAAGTGCCTGATACTTCAGATAAAGTGAGGCAAATTCAAGTGAACACCAATTGCTGATGGGAAATGTATTGTGCCCCCCTCAGACTTGAAAAGTGCTGAACAGGAAGACCCACAAAGTTGTGATACTTGCAGGACACCTTTTCAAGAGGCACTAAGCCAAAGGGATGATTTCACTTTGAATGGATGATCAGTGCTCAGCAGATGATCAAGACCAGTTACTGCTTTGTTCCCTCTCCCACCATTGCCTGATGGTTGTTTTCTCCTTGCCATGTTCCAGGTTCCCTTGTCTCACCTGCACATTCCTTCAGCTCCCAGGCCTCCAGCAGGCAGACGAGCCCCTCGGCCACGCTCTGGAGCACAGGATACGCCTCTCGGTAGAGGCAGCACATGAGACTCCTCCTCGTGCTGGCAAATAAAAATAAATACACAACTCAGTGCCTTAGCAAGCTCACCAGCTTTAGCAGTCGGGATGCAATTCAGATTTGCTCTGGAATATAACTAGGTCCTTTATTTATTTTATTTTTTTTAATATTTAGGGCTCTTTGAGTTTATTTTTTAATGTTAGTGCTTCAATTCTCAAAAGCTTGTTTTATCTGTTGTTTTGTGCTGCCTGCACAAAAAGCAGCATTCATGCTCATCTGGCTTGCACTCTTCAAGCAACTAGAAGTTATATCTAAGTTAGAGTGATAACAATTTTAATTTACTTTTTTAAAAATTAGATTTCTTTCTAATCAACTTTTTTTAAAAAAGGGAAATTAGAAAAACAGATGGAAATATGAGCCAAAAATTTGAAGGATTGTATATTTCAAAGAACTAGTTTTTATTTTGTGCTCCAAGAACTCAGGAATGTATTGCACTGATATGTTCTTATATTTAGCCTTACACTGGGATTCATCAGCACAATATGCTGGTTTAGCATGAGGAATGCTGAAACAACTGTGAATAATTTGAAATTTTTCTTACAACAACAATTAAAAAAGGAGAAAAAGAAACCCAGAATTTAGTGTGGCTTCCTTTGGGTACAACTGCAGTATTCCTTGGTACTGTAAGCACTTTTTTGAACTGGGAATGTGAAAGCATGTGCCTTCTAAAGTGGACCTTTCTTCTGGTAGGAATTCCTTAATTTGAGGATAGAATCACATCCCAGTCACTTTTATTTGTAAGCAGGATTTTGCAGCTATCAGATAAGGGTTTTGTTTACATATAACAAGCATCCCGGTTTTAAATGTGAATAATACTCTGGCTGTTGGAACTGTCCTAAGGACCATAAGGAAAGTGAAATAACAAAACACTTCATGCAAAATACTTTGTGTGCAGAACTATGCAGGATGGATGATGATGAATGGAATGCAGGCCCAGTGCATGGTAGAGTTTTTGTTTCACACAGCACACAGTGTTAAAAGGATTCTTACATGTAATTGTATTGAGTCTTGTTGAACTTGCTGGCTAATTTTGGAGAAATTGTGCCTTAAGTGCTAGTACTACTTAAAAAGGTCAGTTTGGATGTAGATAATAATTTGAATCTGTATTAAAGCTTTTTAAGACTCCTTTATTTTGAATTTTCTTGTGGTTTGGCTGTTCCGAATCTAGCACTGGACTATATTATTTGAATCTGTATTATTTAATAAAGCTTTTAAAGATTATTTTGCTTTTGATGCATTTTCTGTGGTTTGGCTGTTTAGAATTTATATCTGGGCTGTTGTGTGAACTTTACTTCCTACAGCCCCTCAGTGTTTGCAATCATGATTTTCCAGTCTTAATTTTTCCTTTTGTTGACAATGCAGTGTTTTAAAATATTTTGACAATGTCTCAACTAGTATTTATTGTTAGGGATTTCTCCCAGTTTTCACTAAGCATCTTCAATCCCTGCTGAAATCAGTGATGACTGTAGAAGCAGCTCTTAATTTTCTACATTTGTTCAAACTTCCCATTTTTTTCATTTGGGTTTTAAAGGAAAGATGTGATCTTTTTTCCACATCCATTCAGCAAGAAACCAAAGGGCTGTGAATATCTCAGCACTAATGTGATAAGCTCTTCAGAAATGCTTGAAGGAGAGATTCTGTTCTCCTGTTGCTTCTCTTTCCCATTCAGCAGTCTGGCAGTGAATATTATGAAAAACAAACTGCTCCAAGTGGTGGGAGTACTTTGGCAAATGCTTGCTGTTCATTTCATTTCTTTAGGCAAGTAGTTGCAGTCTCCTGGCAAGGAAAAAAAAATGTATGAAGTAGGGAGCTAGTATGTCTCAGGAGCCAACCTCCTGCAAGCAACAACCAGGCTTTTGCCTTGAAGAGCTCATCTGACCTGGGGGGTCATTCCTGGGGCCAGGAGGGGTTTGGGGATATAAATTTTTCTGAGCATGTTTCTACCAATGTAGAGGTTTGTTTTGTTTTGTTTTGTTTTTGTAATTGATTGAGAAGAGATTTGGGGATTTTGCATTTAATGCTGAATTCTCCCCCTGTTCACTTACTGCTTGTTCCCGACTGTTTGCTCCCTTGAGAAGGAGAAGGGCTGCTGGGGATGTGTCTGTTCCAAGTGTCTGTTCCAAGGTCCAGGCCTCTTGTGAGTTGAAATGTCTGAGTTTTTCAGTAACCCAGCAGTGCCAGCTGAGGCCCAAGCACCAGTCCCTTCCCATCCAGCAGGAGATTTGGTGTGTGCCAGCAACAGCAGCTTCATCACCTCATGCTGGTACAGGGCCGAGAGGTTTTTGTTTTCAAAAATAAACCAAGCAGACCCAAGCAGTGAGTAGTGAAATCACTGAGCCAATGCCCTGGGCTCTCCCCACAGGCTGGAGGGCTCCGTGGCAGATCCCATGTTCCTGGCAGTGCCTGCGTTGGACACTGCGGAATCTACTCTGGGCAGAGGCTTCCCCTTCGGAGCTGCCATCCTTGGGCCGAGAACCCAGAGTTTTTCCCTCAGGAGGTGGAAGTGAGCCCCACCATGAAGCGCTGACTCAGGTGTACTCAGGGGTCCCTCCCTGGCACAGGGACAGGGAGCCTGCCTGCTGTGCCAGGCTGGCTCCTGCATCCAGAAAATCACTGCCCAGCAGCAGCTGTGTCCAAGGAGTTACTCAGCTAGATTAGCAAGGCTTGGTCTTCAAGTCAATCTGCTCCCTGATACAACATCCCAAACACAGCCAAGAGGAGCAGTCACGCAGGTCTGGCGGGGGGGAAGTTGGGCAGAGCAGTGCGGGTGGCGCGCGGCAAACGCCGGGAGCTATCAGCAACATCACCAGCGCTGCGAGCCACAGCAGCGCGGCTCTCCCGGTGCCAGTCTAAAAGGTGTGTGGTGTGTCAGTGCTGTCCTACCCCAGCGTCACATGGGGAGGGAAAGGAGGTGGGCCCACCCCTGCCCCGCTTGTATTGCAAAGAAAGGTAAACCATTTGTGTAGATTGCTTTTAACATCAAAATGGGCTGTAAGCTTCCTATGCAACAAAGGAGCATATATTCCCAAATTCGGGATATCTTAAGAAGTGGGAATGTTAACATCTCTAAGAAACAGTTAAAGCTATTTGTGTGCTGGTTGTCTCTTCATTTTCCTCAAGATACCCTGCAAAATGTTAATTCTATTTCTTCATTGGATGAAATTGGAAACTTCTTAACTCTCAAAGTGGAACAGGGAGACAAAACACTATCAAAATTTTTTCCTTTGCTCATTTTAATTCAAAAAGAATTGATAAAAAGGGTAATAAAGAGACAGCCACAGCAAACAACCCCGGTTTTCTCTAATCCTCTTTGCAAACCCTCGGCCCCTGAGCTGGACGAGACGTGCAGGGCACCCCAAGAAACGCAGGGAACCCAGCAGAGCTGCAGCTTCCCTGGCGCCCAGCCTCCCGTCCAGCACGCTGACTCTGGCAGCTGTGCACAGACTAACAGAGTGCCTTCCCTCCACCTCTCTACCCCTGTTCCCACTACCCGGCTTCAGCCTAAAGATAAACCCTTCTACCCACATGCCAGTGACCGCATGGCGGGGGTTCAAAATGGCAGCGGCCATGTAGCCAATCCTCCATTTTACCTTTCTTCCCAAAATCCCTTTTACCTGCTCGTCCCCGCCCCCAACCCTTTCCCCACCCATAACCCCT
>VXBI01000318.1:300544-348184 GCA_013397375.1 Toxostoma redivivum | reverse complement strand
GGAGTGGACCCTTTCCCGATCCCAGTGCAGGGGGAGGTGGGCTGCCACCCAGTTGCGCAGGGGTGGGGAATGCAGTGCCCCACTTGCCGGTTCCCACGGGGAGTGGAGGGGTGGGGTGCCTGCCTTTTCCCACGGAGTGGGAGCGGAGCCACCTCCCCATTCCCTCGGGGGGGTGGGAGAGCCCCTTCTCGGTCCCCACAGTGGTGGGGGCAGGGGGGTGGATTACCCAGGCAAGAATTTGGATTCCCATTCCAGCGGAGGTCCCAGTAGATAAAAAAGCACCTGAAGTCTACTGGGCAGAAGTAGTTGGCGAGGACAAACCCTCTATGGCATGCAACCTAACCCATGGTCAAACCATCTCCACATGGAACGGTTGCTTGACATGGGGGCAGATGTGATGATCATACTGAAAGGATGTGGCCATCACATTGGGAATTGCAACCCATGGCTGGCAAAATCCAAGGTGTAGGAGGGGTCAAATTGGCAAACATGTCAAAAAGCATCATCCAAATTGAAGGATCAGACGGGAAATTGGCCAGTGTCTGTCTGTTTGTCACTGACTAAAAGTGCCGCCTGTGGGGGAGAGACACCATGTCCCAGTGGGGGGTCAAATTAGTTATCCCTATGACTCCCCAGGTTTTTTAGAGGCGGCCACTGTGGAGCGCCCTACCCACAAGTTAACATGGCTGGATGACACTGCAAGATGGGTAGGTCAGTGGCCATTAGGTAAGGAAAAGCTTAAGGCACTCAAGGAGCTTGTGGAGGAGCAATTAGCCAAAGGCCACATAGAAGAGACAACTAGTCCCTGGAATTTCCCGGTCTTCATGATTAAGAAGCCAGGAAAAGATAAGTGGCGGTTCCTCCATGATCTCTGGGAAATAAACAAAGTAATTGAGGACATGGGGTCCCTCCAGCCTGGGATGCCTTCCCCAACGATGCTTCCCCGAAATTGGAAATTAGCTGTCCTGGACATCAAGGACTGTTTTTTCCAAATTTCCCTACATCCAGAAGATGCCCCATGGTTTGCCTTCTTGGTTCCTACCATCAATCGAGAAGCCCCAGTGAAGCGCTACCACTGGAGAGTTTTGCCGCAAGGCATGAAGTGTAGTCCTTCCATCTGCCAGTGGTACGTGGCTTCATTGCTGTCCCTGGCACGTGCCCAAAAAAGGGAGGCCATCATCCTCCACTACATGGATGATGTGCTTGTGTGCACCCGCAATAACTATATACTCAAACACACACTTGACCTAGTGGTTAAAGTTTTAACCTCTGCTGGATTTTAACCTTCTGCAGGAAGACAAGGTCCAAAGGATGCTATCTTGGAAGTACCTGGGCTTGGAGATCACCACACAGACCGTAGTTCTGCAGAAATTGGAAATCATTAGTGATCCCAAAACCCTTGCAGATCTCCATTTCCTGTGTGGGTCTTTGAGCTTCAGGCCCTGGTTAAGCCTCACCAATGAGGATCTAAGCCCCCTCCTCAATTTATTGAAGGGGGAGAGAGAGCTGGTCTCTCCCAGGGAACTGACCCCAGACCAAAAAGCTGCAATCCAAGAGGCACAGAAGGCTTTGGCTGAGAGGCAGGCTCACCGTTATCAGCCAGAGCTGACTTTCAAATTCATTGTCTTGGGAAAGCTGCCACACTTGCATGGTTTAATATTCCAATGCGTCAAAGGGCAGAAAGATCCCCTCTTAATCATAGAGTGGGTTTTCCTCTCCCACCAAAGATCCAAGACCATCCCCAAGCCACAAGAGCTGATGGCTCAGATGATCAGGAAAGCCCAGGCAAGACTGCGTGAGCTGGCTGGTTGTGACTTTGTGTGTATTCACCTCCAGGTTAAACTTTCTAAGGAGGGAAAGAACTCTCCCGAGAAGTTGACCAAGGAGATGTTTGAGCACAGCTACAGTGGACAAATATCAGTCCACGCCCCATCACACAAGCTGTTTAATGAGGAATTCCACCTCATTCCTCAAGAGAAAAGGAGCCGTAGGCCGCTCAAAGCTCTCACAGTGTTTGCTGATGTGTCCGGGGCATCCCAAAAGTCAGTGATGACTTGGAGAAATCCCGACTCAGCATTGGGAAGCTGATGTTGAGCTTGTGGAAGGGTCACCCCAGGTTGCTGAACTGGCCTCAGTCATGAGAGCCTTTGAGAAGTTCTCAGAGTCCATCAATTTGGTAACCAATTCAGCCCATGTGGCAGGGATAGTGTCCAGGGTAGAGCAAGCAGTTCTCAAAGACATTGAGAACAAGCATCTCTTCAGGTTGCTCTCGAAACTAATTTATTTAGTTTCCCATAGAAAGCATCCGTTCTACATGATGCATGTGAGGTCACATACCAATTTGCCAGGCAAAATCATAGAAGGGAATCATAAAGCATACTTCCTTGCTGCCCCAGCTGAAAAGGCACGCCTCCCAGACATCTTCCAACAGGCAAAGCTGAGCCACCAGCAATACCATCAGAATGTGCCGGGTCTGGTCCGTCAGTTCCAGCTAACACGGAGTCAGGCTCAGGCCATTGTGGCCACCTGTCCCAGTTGCCAGCTCCAAGCCATGCCATTGCTGGGTGTAGGGATTAACCCCTGAGGCCTTGGCAGCTGTGAACTGTGGCAGACAGACATAACACACATTCCCAGTTTTGGTCACCTCAAATACGTACATACAAGCATTGACACATATTCAGGTGTGGTTTATGCCTCTGCCCATTCAGTCTTTTCAGTGCTGGGGATCCCAAGGGAAACCAAGACCAATAGTGGCCCAACATATACATCCAAGGAATTCCTTGAGTTTGTCCAGCAGTGGGTAGTGGAACATAAAACTGGCATCCCTCATTCCCTACAGGCCAAGGTGTGGTTGAGTGTGCCCATCAGATGCTCAAGCAAGTTCTGGCTAGACAGAGCAGTTCAACAGTGTGGATGTCACCACAACAAAAGCTCTGCAAAGCCATGTTTACCACTAATTTTTTAAATTGTTCATTTGAAAATATGAGTCCTCTGGTGGTACGTCACTTTAACACCAGCAATCAGTTTAAGTTGTCCCAGCGTCCACCTGTCCTAATTAGGGAACCAGAAACTTGGGAGACCAAGGGCCCTTATGAACTTATCTGGGGGCGTGGCTATGCATGCGTATCCACCCCCTCAGGGCCACATTGGATATCCCAAAAGTGGGTAAAACCTTTCATCCCCAAAAATCCAGCTCCAGCAGAAGGGGATGAGAAGCAAGTAGCAGTTGCTTCAAAAAGAAAATGCCGCCAGAAGGAGAGAAAACCTTCCTGAGATCTGGTTCCATTCCAGCAGACACCCTGACTTTTAGTATGCTTTAAAATGTTTGTTTTTGCTTTTTAGAAAAAATCTACTTCCCACCCAACCTTGCGATGAGCCACATCCAAGTAGTCATCCTGTCTGTGCTGAGCAGTCTGACAACTGTGTGGATCGTTCCTCAGCTACGCCAAAACATCTGAGTGACCCTGGCACAGAAAATAAATGCCTGTCCACTGCAGCAGCAAAAAACCCCATGTCTACCTTCCTGGTAGGGATCCCATTGCAGGCTGGAAAATATCCAGCCAGCATTGACACACCTATGCCTAACCCAGGTCCAAAGTCACACAGCATCCAACAACACCAAAATTGTAGGCGGTGAGCTGTAATGATTAAGAACCCCATAGAGGGGTGGTTGCCAAATTTGCCCAAGGCAGCTCAGGAACCCCAAACTTAGAGCTATTAGGTTCCTCCCCGGCACCATACTGCATTCACTTTACCTTCAGCCCATTATCTAGCACCAAAGCATTTCACAACATACTGCAATATCGAGAGGAATTCACTGCCAAAAGGTGGTGTAATATTCTGAGTTGCAGCAGACAACCCATACCATTCAAGCCCCAAAAGCCTCCCTAAGGGTCTGTTCTTAATTTGCGAGATTGGGCATGGGCAGGAATCCCTTCTTGGCTTTTAGGAGGGCCATGTACCATTGGGTGGTTGTCCCTGTTAGCACCCAACCAAACCTTGATTGGCGAACAATTTGGCCAACAAAATTTAAAAGAAAAGTACTGACCAATTAGACCCAAATTGTGATTCAGAAATTTTTCATTGGGCCAAGTCAAAAAGAATTGCTACTTCCCTGTTCCTTCCAGGGGTTGCAGCAGCCAAAGCTCTAGGTGAATTGGGCCACCTAGAGTGCTGGGTGGTCAAACAGGCAAATTTAACATCCACCGCCATCAGCTCCCTCCTAGAAGATGAGGAAATTACCAGGCAAGCCACACTCCAAAATCGTACAGCCATAGACTTCCTCCTGCTGCTGCATGGACACAAATGCCAGGAGTTTGAAGGACTTTGTTCCATGAATCTGACCTCAAAGGCTCCCAACATTCACGCAGCCCTCCGAGATATGAAAAGCTTGATTGGACAAGTGAAGCAAGAATACTGAGGATTGGTTCAGTGAACTGTTCAAAGGCTGGGGACTCACGAGATGGTGGACAATTTTGTCATTTTTGTTGTTCTTTTCCTTATAGTGTTGGCGTTCAGAATTCTATGTTGCTTTATTATCAAAGCAATCAATGGATTAATTTCTGCTGCCTCAGAAATCAACCACATGGAGTTAACAAACTATAAACAGTCTAACATGCCCACAAATCATAAGTGGTGGGCAGAGCCATATTCTGAATCAAAGTCCAACGCCTTTCTTTTAATTTTATTTAACAAAAGAGGGGGAGATGTATTGTACTGTTTGTTTCCTAAGTTGCACTGTTCATGGTTTTATATTGCACTGAGAAAATGGTTTGCTCTGTATCCCCCAGAGCTTGTGAAGCTGGCTCAGCCCTCCCTTAGCCGCTCCCCTTTGGCAGTGTCCCATTGGTTGCGGATCTGTTCCTCCCCTCCCCTTGCCCTGAGTTTAAAACTGCCCGCCACCTTCCCTCTCTCTCCTTTTGCCGTGTGCGTGAGAGAATAAACTGTGGATCACCTTCCCACAGGAGAAAAGAGCATTTTTGGGGTTTTTTGCCTTTGTCTATGAGGTTTTCCCACCCCTCTCTGGTTCAGAGCTGGCCAGGAACCGGAGAGGAAAAAGGGAATCACCTTAGGGGAGTTTCCCCATCCCAGTTTCCCCAGTTAGAGACACAGCTGTGATGCACTGCCTGCACCTGTGTTGGCACCTGTGTTAGGCTGCATCTCCTTGTGTCCCAGGGGCCAGTCTGCCCCATGCAGGAAGTCTCCTTGGAGGAGCCCTGGAGACAGATAATGTTTGGTTAACAGACAAGGTACATGAATTCCTCTCTTTAAAGTTTTCTGGTTGATTTTTTTTTTCTAGTAAGGCAACTAGAGATATTGTTGGTGTGTTTAGCTTTATGGTTCCATGTTAGTATCCATTAAAGACACGTGTCTACCAAGAAAGGCAGGAGCCTCTTTTTAAAATGAAGAATGTAAACTCCCTCCCTCCAAATTATTATGATTTTGAAATTAAGGGGCACTCAGGCAAATATATGGGAATAGGAATAACAGTACTTTACCAGGAAAATTAAAATAGAAATACAGTATTACAAAGAACAAGCCCAAAACCACTGACAGAGCAGAATACAACCGGACACCCTGTCAGTCAGTCAGGATGTTGGTAGCAGTCCCATTAAATGGTGGCTGCATCCTCCTGGATGACAGATGTGGTTCTGTTGAAGCAGTGCTCCTGTAGAAGGTGCAGTTTTCCTCCGAAGGTCCAGTGATGATGTGGAAAGGTCCGATTTTCCTCTGGAATCCAATGGAAAAAGGCTGCCTGGGTGTTCCAGATTTTAGATTTTATTTAGGTAGGAAAGGTTTGGCTCTTCCCCCAGCTGGAGCATCTCCCAATGGGATGATGTAATTTTATCAGACATACAGTTGGACTCAATGGCCCATTAACAGGCGATATCTCCTGGAGGAAGGATGGGTTGTGGGAAAGATAAAGATGACTGCTCCATCTGGTTTTATCAGTTGGCCCATTAGCAGAGAATATTTCCCACTGAGATAATGATCACTGCCCTAGCTGATTTCGACAGATGGTGATAGAATACATACTTTTGGTGACATCGCATACTGCAACCTAAGACAGTTAGTCTGTGTAGTATTGGTGATTTGATTAAAACCATTCATTTCCAGCTGTTTGTTCCTTGCATCAGTTTCAAATTTAAGGTTTTATCTGGCCTTAAACTCCAGCCTGTGTTCTCCACAACACAGCCCCTTGCTCTCGAGGAAATAAATCAATTTCTAAGCTCGAAAAAAAGGCATTTAGCAAGTGATGACTATCTGACATAAGGTCTTTGGGTGACAATAAATACTCCATTTTTAATTTGTTTTATTGGCAAAATTCAAAACCCCTGCTTTATTTTCAGTTTGAATAAAGCTGGGTTCACTTTTCATCTGTTAACTTCAATGAGACCTCTCTGTGTAAATTATGCATGCAGTTTCCCAGGACCTTCTCTTGAAGCTGGCAAAATTGAAACAAGAATGGGAAACTGTTTTTTCTCCTTGATTCATATTTATCACCACTGCATTGAGCTGTAGATGTACCATCAGTAAGCTGCTTTCCATCTCTTCTCTCATACCACTTGTCCTTTCCATCTCCAGGGCTGGTTTTATCCCAGGTGCTGTGGCCTGCTCCAGAGCTTTGTTTGCCAATAAACGATTTCCTGCAATTTTTACCATCTTCACCCCTCAGCACAGCCTCGTGCTGCCCTGCTCTGTGTGCTGCCTCCCTCCAGTGCTTTGCCATAATCACGGAGCAGATTGAGAGCTGCAGTTGCTCTTTTCCACGGAGCAGACGTTGTGTACATGTTTATAATTCACCCAGACATTCATTTTTCCCTTCTCACTTCTTTCTCGCCACATTGTGTTTTAAAGTGCTGTTCCCATTCTGCTCAGTTCAAAGATTATCTCAGACCTTACTTTTGCATTTAGCGTAAATAAATTTATTTCAAGTTGTTGTGCTTATGGATATGCCAGGGTGTCTTCTGTGACCTTTTGCTCATTTTTAATTTCATTTCCATGCAAGCCAATCCCCACCTAGGGACGTCCTTTCACACTTTGGATGGGAAAGCACCACAAAACCTCACTGGAAGGTCAGACCAGAAATCCCTGCAATGGAGAACTTGAGGCTGCCTATGCCAAGGGCAGCCCTGGTAAATCATTTTAGGCCATCGTGTGCTAATGGCTTAGAGTGACCATTTTTAAATCAAACAAAAGCAGTATTGTCTAGATAAAATCTGGTGATTGAAATTCAGTTTACTGATCAAGCTCGGAAGTTCTGGAACTAGTTTAAAATAATTGTTTTATTTCACATGTATTTATCTGTGAGAGAGACAAGAGGTGGGAGATACTTTTGTCTTTTGTGGCATATGCTTTACTTAGAAAATAAAGTTCTGAGAATGTCTGAAGTAGTGGGAAGCTGCCCTTAGTAGAAAAATAGTGACAACTGTCATATTTTATCCAAAAGGAGAGGGAAAAAATTATTATCCAAAGTAATAGCTTGTAATTTGACAGCATGAGTCACTTGTGTTATTATGAGTCATAAATAGAAGAGGCACCAAAAGAGTTATTTTTCAAAATGTATAAAGATAACAAAGAAACTATGTCTCCCAAAATGTAGTTAAGAAGGCACCAGGCCATCAAACAGATTAAGCTTATTTGAAATACTAACTCACTAGAAATGCTTTTTTATTGTTTGGGGGTTTTTTTGGGTTTTTGGTGGGGTTTTTTTGTTTTATTTTGTTTGTTTGTTTTTTGGGGTTTTTTTGGGGTTTTTTTTGTTTTTTTTTTTCAATTAAGGAAAAGGCTGCTTTCAATCATCTTTTTCTATAAAAGCCAATTGTGGACACACACATTTAGAGAGCTAGGAAATTACAGCTTGAGAATTCTTTCTCAGGCCTGGACTTCTCCTGCCTCTCAGGTCCATTTCCAGACTGAAAAGCTGATTGTAGCTTCAGTTAGGGAGGAACTCTCCCAGGATGATAATATGGTCAAAACAGAATAAAATCTGGTAAAAACAGAATGGAATTCATAATAAAGATTAACACCTGGTGTTTTTCCCATGGGACACATCCTGAGGTATGGTCTCATGGATGTTTTTCCCAATTACCCAATGAGCTGCTGTCCTGTCTTAGCTCTGTGTAACATGTTTTAAATACAAACTGTCCCTTCAATAAAGTTGGCCTTTTTTCCCTAAAGAGGTCCGTGAGTGTTGTTGTTCTCTCTCTCTCTCTCTCTCTCTAGGGCAGTAACCACAGCCAATTAGCCTGTCTTTAGTGGAAGCTGGGTCAAACCTTTCCTTAGAAGAATATTAAGAATCCTGGAGTTTCAGTGTTATGATCCAGCCTTTACCAGCTCCTGAACTTTCCTGCTGCACACAGTTTGGTCAAGGCACCAAACACAGCCAATAAAGTGGATTTGGCCTCAGTACTTTGTCATTGCACCTATGCATGTTTATCTTTTCAAACTTTCTTTCCTCATGCCTCAGTAGTCATCTTTGGATCTGAAGCTGTGGCTGTGTCCTGGTGGATATTTGGGGGTTTGTTCATTTGCTAGATTATGATTTCATTTCATGTGGGATTAAGACTGGCCAATAGAAATAAATAGCCTTTGATTCCAGGATAATTAAGGATCTCTTGTGAAGAAAAGAGAACTCTGTTGTGCTGAGCATCTGACCCCAGCTGGTGCCTTCTCTCTGCCAGCTGGTTCTTGCATGGGAGGAAAATTAATAAAATTGCCAAACAAAGAAGTGTTTTCAGCAAGTATGCAAACATTGAAGGCTGAACATCATCCTTGCAATGCCAGAAGTGGATTCCAAATAAGCAGCTGAACTGAAGGATTATTTTGATAGTGTTGTAAAAATACTGGTCTAATGGAGATGTTTAAAGGTCAGCTGGAGTGTTTTGTGGGTGTTTTGTTGGTGTTACTGGGTTTTTTTGGTGCCTGACTTCTTAGTTCTGGGCATGCTGCTTTCATAAGGCATCAATGAGCTGCTGGGGCCCTAAGAGCCTGTGTTACACAGATTATCATCACCATTGCTGCAGTTTCCATACTCCTCCCCTACTACAAAAAATGTGACCTTTGTGTGATTTTTTTTTGTGTCTCTGGTATGAGATTCTGTGGCTCTTCAGGCCCAGAAAAACCTCCTGTGAGAGTTTTTCCAGTCCAGTTTTCTCAGGCTTAGCCAGGGTTCTTTCCCAAAGCTAGCTGTTTTCCTCTAATGTAAACATAAGAGAAGAATTAATAACAAAGATAAACACCTGCTGGATACATGACAAGGCCTGTGAAGAGATGTCCCTTTCTCTGGACCAATCATCTGTATTCTGTCCCTGCAGTTGTGAGAGGCTCTACTTAAGCAAGGTGTTTCAGAATAAAGTTGTCTCTTTCCTATCTTGAGAGGGATCGTGTAGCTGTGTGTCTTATTTCTGCTGCTCCAAAGGGTTAAATCCCTAACCAACAGCTACAAGATTCCACCTCCTTCAGCAGGAGGAGATTGATGAAATGAGATAATTGAAGAAGTAGATAGTAGTTGCTACCACGCTCAAATTATTTCATTAAATTATTATGAACAATTTGCTCAGAGCTATCTTGGGGGTGCTGGGAGAGCAGAATGTAGTTTAGGCATAAAACATGATACAGCAATTTCATTTTAGTTCCAGCTTTACTGAATGTGCTTCTAAAAGCAGACAGGTACAGATCACACTTCTGTCTGATTTTTAGATTTAGGGTTAGAGTGACAGTGCAAAATGCCAGAATTATGGGTAAGTTAAAAAGCAGTGCTGAGTTGTAAGGTCAGAGAAGCATGTAAGTGCTCACTCCATGATCTGATTTTGCAAATCACAGCTTCATATTCTCACCAGTGATGGCACAAATCACTCCCTCTGCTTCACAATATTCTCTTCTTTTATCCTGACTCTTTCGGTTGCTGTTTAGGAAAGGTCTGAAGTGCTTTGTGTCCTTGACCCAGGTGAGTGACCCAGCCTGCAGGGCTGGGAGAGCTGGGTGCAAGTGTAAATACACCTTCAATGCAGTGACTTATCAAGCAGTAGGATTGACATAAGAAAAACTATTGTTCCATGAAACACAGTGAAAATAGGGTGGAAATACATCAGGTCTTTTGAAAGTAATGTTTCCCAAGGGGAATCCTGTTCCAGCAGTGAATCACAGAAGTAGGTGGTGTAGAAAGCACTGGACAGTGATGTTTCCCTCCTAAATGGAGGAGGGAGGAGGAAGGCAGCATGTTCATGCATTTGGAATTACCCTAAGCCACAGTTTTAACTGTGGAACATTTGATATGGGTGAACTTTAGGTAAAAATTATATTTATAAAATCCTAGAATATCCTGAGTGGGAAGGGACCCACAGGGATCATCCAGTTCAGCTCCTGTCTCTGCCCAGACACCCCAACAATCTTACCCTGAGCATCCCTGGGATGTTGTTCCTGGAGTTCTGGCAGCCTCAGGGCCGTGCCCATTCCTTGGGAAAGAACCCTCTGGGGGAAGAACCTTTCCCTGATCTCCAACCTGACCCTCCCTGACACAGCTCCAGGCATTCCCTGTGTCCTGTCCCTGGTCAGAGAGCAGAGATCATAGCCTGCCCCAGTCTGTTATTTCAGGAAACCCTTAGAGTGAGCTGTTTTCCTTCCAAACTGAGCAGGATCTTTTGTATCTCTTATACCTGTGTCTGGCCTCCTGCCTGAACTCAGCATCTTTGTGTACACAAATGCACAAATACACATCCTCTGGGCATTGCTCCTCAGTGCCAGCAGCTCTCTTCCCTCTGCCTTAGCAGGTGAGCTGATCTAATGATACAGGAGCACCTGGTTCCCAACGCTGTAAATCAGAGCTTTCTGGTGAACAGCATTTCATTTAGGTAATAACACCCTTACAGCCCAACAGTGATGGCTTCACATCCTTCAGACTTACTCAAATATCTCTGCAACCTTATTCAACAACTACACCTTATCATTCAGACCCCAATAAAAGAGTTTAACATTTTGCCACAGGAAGCTTTCTCTGTGCTTTGGTTGATTTGCCCAGGAGGTGTAAGAGCAGCTATTTTGATAGAGCTGGACTGTGTACTGGGATGAACATATAGTTTCATGAAATCTGTCAAATGTCATTTTAAAAGTCATTGAATGTGCTCTACTACAAATAGGCAGAATTACAGAACAGAATGCCTTTTGTGAATGCTATTGTGAATGTGTCACAGCTCATTCTGGCTTTTGCATGTGGGCTTATCTTCAAATAGCATCCTGCTGTTATGATTAGTGATTGCTATCGCGAATAAAATCTCTTTGGTTTCAGCAACAAAATAAACCACTTTATATATAGAACCCAGTGTTGAATAGGACTTTAAATATTTATTTTCCCATTCTTCTTGCCAAATAATCTTCAAGGTGAAGCCTTTCTTCTAATGAAACAATGCCAGCAGTAAAGCCAGGTCTTGAGGCAGTCATGGTTTTAGAAAGGGCAGTCAGCAGCAGAAAGCAAGGAAAGCAGAAAGTAGAAAGCAACAGCTATTGATGATACTTGTCTAAATGAAACATCCTTGGAATCCTGTGCACTTGGAATTAGGCAATTGTGTTTTACTGGGGCGAGCTTTGTGGTGTCCCAGTGTGCACCAGCATCACCCCCTGCTCCAGGTAATTGGTGACCCCACAGGAAGTGCCTTGACTCCATGTGAAACACCTGCTGTGTTTCCACAGAACATTCAGTTCTTGCTGCTTTTAAAATTATTAGTGTCAACTTTGAGATTTTTGAATTGGTAGAGCACTCACAAAAATATGTCTTCATATGATCTGGCAAGCCATTGCATGATATAAGCCATTATATTATATTATTATATATTATATGCTATATGGCAGGGATTTGGATTAGATGACCTTTAAAGGTCCTTTCCAAGCCAAACTCTTCCCTGGTTCTGTGAATCTGTAGAATATGAATAATCTAGTTGTACAGCTCACATTTTTCCAAATTAAATTCTGCAAGAGAAAGCAGAATTTTGCCTCTTAGGCTCAGTAGATGAAGACTTTTAGGCTTATGGAGGATTGGAATAGTTCCAGTTAAGAATAACAGCCAAAATTTAGAAATACTTGGAGCTAACCTTTGATGAGAGAGGAAAGAAAGAGTCTTCTAAAGTTAGTTCCTAAAGAATTCTCATTTAGGTAAAAGTACATAAGAAGGCAAAAATCTGTGAAAGTAAATTAAATTCACAGTTTCTGAGAAGCCCCAGAAGCACAGCACTGAAGGTGTTGGGCAATGCATGAAAATGAGATACAGAGAAGTAGAAGACAGCTCTTACTACATCAGTAAGTTTGCATAACACAGTGAGACTGCCAAAGGAAATGATGTCTTCATTTCCCAGTTTTATGAGAGCCTGGATATGTGGAATAAAGCTCTGGGAGAAGACAGCAAGGAGGGAGAGGAAAGTTTCCTGTGAGTAATCTAACTTAAAAATTGGAAGTTGTCTTAAATTCTGCATCATCTTTCAGGTTAAATGGTGAATCTTTGTGTGAACCAGTTTGTTTTGCTGCTGGAATCTGACCATAAAGTTCTTAGACACCAGGTCTCAAGTACTGTGTGTTCAGTTGTGCTTCAGGAGTTCTCTTACCATTATAAATGTCTCTCATTCCATCTGCCTGAACAGATAGGGCTGTGCTAAGTCTGTTATT
Source organism: Toxostoma redivivum (assembly GCA_013397375.1). Taxonomy (NCBI): domain Eukaryota; kingdom Metazoa; phylum Chordata; class Aves; order Passeriformes; family Mimidae; genus Toxostoma; species Toxostoma redivivum. Next base: position 335,530 of record VXBI01000318.1, on the reverse strand, counting down.
AATTTTTTAGGTTGTTTCATTCCAAATAAATAAAATATTTAAAGTGAATATTTTTCCCAGCACCTGCAGCAGCTCAAAACCCCAGCACATTATGCAGCTGAATTCAAGCAATAAAGACTACTAACTTAAAATACTTTCAGTGCCAATGAGCACTTTAGGAATGTTGTCTCTGAGAACAGGTAATTGCTAAGTCACTGTTCTTTGAATACTTCAGATCCACAGATAGGTTGGTGTACTTGTACCTCTTCTGAGTGACTAAATGATCTATTTAAATGAATTTATCATCTTGATTAGCCTGTTGTTCTAACTGAACAGACTCTCCATTGGTTTAGTGCCTGCACTCTCAGATAAGCTGTTTTTTGCTCAGTCACTACTGGTGTCCACAGCCAGGCTGGACAGGCTTGGAGCAGCCTGGGCTGGGGGAAGGTGTCCCTGCCCAAGGAACAGGATGAGCTTTGAGGTCTCTTCCAACCCAAATCATTCTGGGATTCTGAGATTCCGTGATTCCACTTGCTAATTGAAAACTTTAGCTGCAGGAATTCAGGTGTTGCACTCCCAAGCTCACAAAGCCCAAGTAGGAAGCTGGGCTTGCTTTCCAGAGATGGATTTATGGGAAGCTGCATCTCTAGAGCAGCTTTAGACTTGTGGCTCCAGGAGGAGGAGCGCGCCCGGAGTCTGCAACTCTACAACTGCTCATATACAAATTCTCCTGAATAAAGTTTTAGTCTTCTTTTGGTTTTGGTGCTTTTGTTTTTTAAAATCAGCATATCTTGATTAGTGTGACTGTGTAAGTCTGTGGGTACATTTGGTGACTCTGTGTCATTATATGGATTTCCATGTGCAAGAAGACGAGTTTGCTGCTGGCATTGTGGTGCCTTGATTGCCTGCAGCTGTGAAATTTGCATCTGCTTTGGATCCTGATAAAATGCAGAAGCATTTATTCAAAGTTCATAAATAGCTTCTAATTTTTAATTTAATGGAAATTTAAACATGAAACCACGAGAATTAATTTCACAAGTGTCCAGAGAGAGCTAAGAGCCTTGTCTCAGGCATTAAAGCAGGTTTTGTTTGCTCCTGATATTCTTTCACTTGGCTTAACAAGCTTGTAACACAGTTTGTCTTGCACTACTGCATTTGATAAATTTTGCAGAAATGTGTCCTCAAGAAGAACAATTAGATTTAACTCATGATCTGTCCTGGAACTGGTCCTTTCTCCCTCCCTTTTTACTATGTTCTACTTGACAGACCATCATCTCCCAGCTGTTTTGTACTATTATTTGCCCTCCCCATAAAGTAAACGTTAACATCTTCATATTCTGTAACTTACATTTTATGAAATATCAAAACCTATAAAACTTACCAGCTGAGGACCTACTTGTTTGGATTTTTCTGTGGAGCAGCAAGTAGGAGAAAGGAGGGAAGGAGAGGTGGTTTTGGAGCCCACAACATTATTTCAGTGCTTAATATAGAAGAGTAAAGTATTTTGAACTCCATTGTTGAGAATACATGTGTGATCTAAATCAGAATTATTATCCTTATCTCATCACTGAGAAGGTTGCAGCACACAGAGAGGTGATCTGTCCAACGCCCCTGTCAGGGCAGGAGGGCTGAAAATAGAATGTGTGTTTGAGCAGAGCTCAGTGCTGGGACTGTGGCACCAAGGAGAGGAGAGTAAATGGAGAATGCTGCAGAGCTGGGAGTCACACAGAGACACTCTGGGACACAGCCCTGAGCAGCTCCCTGGGCTACCCTGCTGGCTTTCCAGGGAAAATAATTCACCTGCAATGCAGAGAGGCCAGAGCCTCGAGGAAACTCCTTACCAGCCAGGGGTCAATAAACCACTTTCAAAATTAACATACTAGTAACAATAATAACAACAATAGCAACAACAACATTTAATATTAATATGCTTTAATATGCTTTAATATGCTTTTCTACCCCATCTGAACATTTGACTACACTTCCAGGAGCCAGGCAGAATTCCCCTTTCCTGGAGATGAGTTGTGCAGAAGTGCAATGCAGGGGTTCTGTGCCCTGCCCTGTGCCAGCACAGCCCTGCTGAGCCCCTGGCACACCAAGGGCTGCTTTATTCCCTGCAGCTCAGGCAGGCACAGCCAGCAGGGCAGGGCCAGAGCTGAACTTGGGGAGTTCCATGTGGAAGCTGGTGTTTCATCTGTTTTATTTGTATTACACATACAGGTGTGTTGCTGTTAATACACTACACCTCATCACCCATGGAAGTGGGAATCTGACTCTGCTGGGTACTCTGCAGCAGCGTTGTGTATTTCAAGTGAAAAGATGCTTCTGAATCTGATGTTTGACAGCTTTTCACAATGGTATTTAAGTATTGAGCCATTTTAGCATCAAAACTTGTTACCTAAGATAAACTGGTATATATGTTTACTTTCTGCTGGCTTCTTCCCCATTTATTTAGATTTAGAAACCAAAAATATTGTGCCTGATTCATCCAAGAACTTAAATATATATCTAAAATTATGCCTAGTTAATTAGTTCCATTTAAAGTTTTTCTGCTCAAATGCATAAGCTTTTCAGCATGCTGCTGCTATGTACTAGATCAGGGTTTTGGGAAGAGAAGGAGATCCATAAAATATTTATTTAATTGCCTAAAATTTTAGTCTGTAATTCAAAAGCCTTCTGCTATGTTTAAAGCCCAAACAACAAATCTTTTCTTCTAATAATTAGTTGATACATACATATTCCTGAAGGATCTTGAGATATTTAATCCAGCAGAAAATTGCTGTCTGCTGGACTACAGGGAAAAAGCAAGACAAAATTTTATTATTCTTATTTTTAAAAATGTAGGCAATTACAATTAGAGAAGAATAAAGCAATATAGTTACATAATGAGAGGAGCAGAGCTACACAAAGCTTGGTGTGTAGCTGGTACTGAAGTTATCATTGAAACCAGAGCATTTCTCCTGTTGCCAGTAAAACAGTTGATTGAAATGGCAGTTTTTATGATTTAAGCAGTGAAGAGGCAGTGCTTGGTTATGGGCTGGTGGGCAGGTTCTTCAGGTTGGCACTGACCTTCACAGGGGTCTGCAGGGAATTCCCTGGCCAGTGGAGGTGGGATGGGACGAGATGAGCCCCAGGGCCCCACCCAGCCCAAAGCAGAGGGGATTGCGTGTCCTGAGCAGGGAGAGAGCTCCCAGCCAACGGCTGGTCCTGCAGTGCTCCTGCAGGATGGGATCCAGAAGGATGGAATCCAGGAGGGACAGATGGGTTCCAGAAGTGGGGGATGGAATCCAGCAGGGAGGGATGAAATCCAGAAGAGAGGGATGGAATCTAGCAGGGAGGGAGGGAGGGAGGGAATCCAGCCGGGAGGGAGGGAATCCAGACAGCAGAACTGCAGTGCCGGTCCCTGCTGGTGCAGCTTCTGTTCCCACCGCTGTGCTCAGGTCTGGGAGTGTCAGGGACAGGGGCAGCAGGAGGTGCCTTGCAGATGGAGATCACTGCAGGCCATGGCACGGCCCAGAAAATCACAACAAGCCCCACTCCCATAGCAGCTCTGTGCCCTGACATCATCTCCCTGCTGCAGCCAGCTACGGAGCACGAGGGGCTGGTGGTGGTGTTTTGTCTGTGCACTACTTTCCCCCATTTGGAGGAGAGGACAACACTAGAGCAGTAAAAAAGAAAACGAAAAAAAACAACCAACATAGATAAGTCCTGGAATGGTAACAATGTACGGATTTCAGCAGCCTTGTCTGCAGAATGAAGCATCTGCCCAGAGGGAAGAGAAGGAATTTAAAAGGATCCCCAGCGTGTGGTGGGCCAGGGTTAATGTTAGTAATAAATTTAATGAGGCTGTAATTGGTGAGTTTTCCGGAATTTGGTTGATTTTAAGAAGGAGATGCATGTAAACTCTTTGCTGCTGTTTGGGGTTTAGTGCCCAGGATCAGTGTATCTACAGCCTGTGTCATGCTGAGTGCACAGGCTGGGGCTGGAGGTGCCCAGCTCTCCCAGCAGAACCAGGCAACAGTGAGGAGGAGGAGGAGGAGGAGGAGGAGGAGGAAGAGGAGGAGGAGGAGGAAGTTTGGCTCTGGTTTCCCTGCTGAGAACGACAGTGTTTCCTACCAGACAACAAACCCACATGAGCTGTCCTTTGGTAAAATTCTTGTGGAGGCTAATCTGACTGGGAGTGCAGAGTTCTGTCCAGGACAGGGCAAAGGTGTTTGCCCTATTCAGGGCTGGTTGTTGATGTCTCACCTGAGCTGCCTGCCAGAGGGACAGTGAGAGCTGCTGGCTCAGCTGTGCCTCTCAGGGAGGGCAATGTCACCTGGGCTGCTCCCTGGGGGGATGCTCTACTGGGCCATGGGAATTCCTCAGCTTGGATGCCAGCTCAGGTACCTGGGTCTCTGTTGGACACCTGGTTCTGACCCAACATGGGACAAAATCCCATCCTTGGAACTCCTGCAATTCTTGCCGACAAATCCCCAGCAGAAATGTGGGGGCCTGATTGTGCAGACAGTGTGACCCAGCAGACTTCTTATCATCTTTACATAAAAATAAATCTGTGTCACACAGAGAAATCTGCAGGCAGCAGGGGACATGGTGCAAACACAGGAGCAAAACTGAGCTCTAAAGGCTGAATTTCACTTGCAGACACTGCCAGCAGGTCTAGCCTGGGGTGTTATTGTTAGACTGTGAGTTGTTATCTCTGCTAACCTTGGAAATAATTCCAGCATTGGGGAGAGCTGCTAAAAAGGACCCTGACTGAAAATATTTGCTTCCCACATGGATGTTGTAAACACACACGCACAGATAAAGTAACCTTAAATGAAGAGTAAAAGTCTGGCTCATTGTAAGTCAGTGATAAAACCTCCAGGTTGAAATCACAAAAAATAAGTTTTAGAGTACTGCACAGAAATGATAATGTGAAGAGAAAATAAATTTTCTAAAATACATGAAATTCTGGAGCAGTTGATGAAAAGTGTTTCAAATTAAATGCTGTGACCTTGAGACACAAAATAGTTAAATACCCTATTTCCAGAAATACTCTTGGAGGTCAGTCTCAGGCTGCAGGGATGTAGGCCATGTCCTCTGGTCTAGAAGGCATGGCACAACTGTATATTGAGTTTGGCAAACTGGGCAGGTGCAAAGTGACATCCCAGCAACCCAAGAGCTGAATCCATGTGGGTGTAGGAATTGCTACCCTGATGAGCCCGTCCTGCTCCCCTTAATGGAGAGAAGGCAGCTGGGATCCTCCTAGGGAAGAGGGAAGGGCTGGTGTCACCCAGCTTTATTCACAGGCTACACCTGAATGTCTGGAGAGAGCTTTTGTTCAGGAGGCACAGCCTTGTGTGATCTAGAGGAAGATCTCCTTGGGTGCCCCCCATCCAGCTGGGCTCAGCAAGACAAGACACAAGTGACTGGTTTGAAGACACAATCACCTGCAGGGTGTTGAACTCCAGTTTAACTTTGAGGTTTTTTTGTTTGGTTGGGTGGTTGGTTTTTTGTTTGGTTTTTTTTTTTTTTTTTTTTGCTCTGCTGGCCAATGTACAAGCCCTTGGGGAGAACTTGCCTTAGCTCTCTGGTAGGTGATTTGCACTGAGGACATTTCCCTGCGTGCCACTCAAGCCCACAATGATAGTCTCACTGTCAGGAATGTTCATTTTTGCTGTGGTGTGCTCTGTGCCAGTAAAATCTGGTGCTGTGTTAATCCGCCCTGAACATTACAGGGGAAATATCCCCTGCCTGCTCCTGATCACTGCTCAGAGCTGCTCTGTAAGCATGCAAGAAACAAATAATCTTAATTACAAGGTATTTAGAAAGCTAGTAGGATGAATTGGTATTTGTTGTTCTTTGAACTTTAGAATTATTCTGCTAATAAGTGCATTGAATCTTTTTTAAGATTAGAGAAAGTTCAGAGTGTGCAGATGCACCTGGAGTGCCAGTACCCAGCCCACAGAGTGCCAGCACCCTCAGTGAGACTTTGTGCACTCTGCTGAAAGCTTTCAGACCTGGGGACAAGCACTGCAGAACAGCCAGGTGGTGTTCATTGCATGAGGGCTCTGTTTATGTGAAAGCTTTTCATTGCAGGGCAGGAAGGACTTGTGTCCCCTGCAGGATGCTAAAGCCAAAGGACGTGTCAGCACTCTGATCTCCATGGTGCTGCCACAGCAAGTTCTGCTTTGAATGGCCTTTTCTCTGCTTATCTAGGATTAATGTAATATAACCCTCGTTAGTTTTCCTGATTGATTTGCATTTGATCTTGGAGAGCTCTTCCAACCTTAGTGGTTCTATGATTCTACAAAGATTAGGGCTGTAGAGACCGTGAATGATCATTTAGTTCTGCTTGCCATGCAGAGGAGGATGAGGTAAAACCAGACTGCTCTTGATAGATGCTCTATTTAAGCTCACTCTTAAAAGCTGTGGACAAGGAGTGTCTTGGGTTACCCATTTGCTGGAGCGCTCCCAGGCAGCAGCATGTGTGATGGGTGTCCCAGATTTCCTGGAACCTTGGACTATCCCTGGCTCTGCTTAGCTCATGGTTAGACAGTGGGGAAGAAAGGTGGTTTTCTGCTTTTGGAGGGGGTGGGGTTGGCCTAGAACCCACCTTGTATTTTCTTCTATGATTTAAATCTGCCGTGTACAACAATCAATATTTTATTTACTGAAGTGCTTGGAAAATTTGACTTCGACATTCTTTGCTCTTGCAGCATAACCCAAGCTCTTTCCTCTACTTAAAATTCCAAGCAGTGCAAGTTTTCTGCCAGAGCCAAACATGAGATGTGGAGCTCCAAACGAGGCCCTACCTCCACAATGTAAACATGGAATAATTGCTTCCTATTTCATGTGTACAGATCTCCTCTTAGCACAATCTACCATCAGATGCTTTACTCTGAGCTGCCAGAAACTCCAGATCTATTTTTCCCCACAGTGTTCTGTGAACATTTACTCATAATTTGGTATTTCCCATTTGCATTTTTTTTTGGTGGAGGGTTTTATTTTAGTAACATTAAAACCTCTATAATGCATGAAGTAAAATGTAGTTTCTCATTAGTATCTCAGTGAAAAGGGCTAGAAAGGAAAGTGATGAGGGTAGTTGACTAGAAATCAAGGTGTTTCTCAGAGTATATTTTGGGAATCAGTGAGTGAATTCCTTAACAATGTGGAACTGCCAATCCATGAGCTTTGTCCCTCTGCTCCTGTCCCCCCACTGTGCCCACACAGCTCAGGCAGAGCCTTAAAAGAGCTGGGGTTCTGTTCAGTGGGGCAGTCTTACCCACAAAGTCCCAGACTGGTTTGGGTTGGAGGGACCTCAAAGCCCACCCAGGGCCACCTCTGCATGGCAGGGACACCTCCCACTGTCCCAGGCTGCTCCAGCCCCAGTGTCCAACCTGGCCTGGGACACAAAACTCCCTTCACATTTTCATTTTATTGTAGTTAACAGCACATCACTGACATTTCAATAGCAATATCTTGTCACATAAAAACCCAAAGCTGTGAGAAGATCGTGGATGTCTCCTTCTTCAGGTACAATAAACACTGCTCATGCACTGAAACATTTCCTGTAAATTATTAACCTTTCATGGCTCTCACCTTTCTGCTCTTAGAGCAGAGTGTTTTTGAACTTTGGAACCAAGAGCCTGGAATTTATTTTTACACTTGAGATTTGGGAAATGAAAGAGCCACTCTCCTGCCCACTGTGAAGGAATGAAGAGAACAGAATAAACAGGTTTCTGAGGTAGAAGTAGGTTTCATGTTCTGATCTGCACCCTGATACTGATTATATCATTATCTATAAGATTCTATATTTCACATACATATAATAGTAGTTATTATATAGTTGTAACACGTAATTCTACATGGGTCAGCACACAACATCAACCTCTTGGCCTCAGTTAGCTGTAGTCCTGTCCAAAGCTGCTGGAATTCTAATTAATTTCTCACTAAAATCAATGGAAATGTTTTCATTGATTCTGACTGAACTGTTTCAAATGAAAGCATCATCCTGTCCATGCTCATTTGCAGATGTTTATCCAGGCATTTCCTTAACGTAGTTTTCTGGGGTCTTATATTTCCTTTGTTTTGATTTTGGGTGTAAATGTTGTGTGCTTTGGTTTTGATTAATTTTTTGGTATGTGTCAGAGTTGTGGAAGTTTCTTCCTAACCTCACTTTCCTAATGATAAACATTGGAAGGAGATCAAACCAGCCCTGTATCTTTAGAAATGTATGGCCTGCCTTGATAGCAGCCTATCAGAGAATGTCAAGAACATAAAAAATTACAGCGCTGCTCTCATGCAGCTCACTGGGAAATAAAGAGCCAAGAGGAATTGAAATACAATCCCTCTCTGCAACAGCTGAGGCAGAGTGTTGGGAGGGAGGGGAATCCATCCTGCCTGGGAGAACCCTCCTGCATGGAAACTGCTGATTCACATGCAGTGAGCAGACAGCTGCCAGGGTTTGAGGCACAGATCTGCCCAGCTGTTCATCACTCCCCAGCTGGCACTTGCCTGTGGCTGCCTGGGCTGCAGACACTCACAGCTGGCATTTCCCAGCACTTTTGCTGCTTGGGCTGAGCTGCAGCACCCACACCAGCCTGTCTGCCACTCTGCTGGCAGAAATCAGCACGGGCCAGAGAGCAGCAGAGAGCAGCAGGGCCTGGGTGCACCTGGCAGGGCTGCAGCAGCACCACTGAAAACTCATTTCTGCACTGTGGTCTTGTACTGGGTGTTTTTAAATAAACATGACTGCAGGCCAAGGACCAATGGTGCTCTCCTGCCATCCCCATTTTAATGCAGCCCTACAGCATGGAAAAGCAAAACAGATCCTTCCCAAAAGCAGTACCTAAAGCCAAAGGTTGGTTTTTTCAGTTGATGGACTCATATCAAAAATATCCCATCCCAAATGTATCAGCGAGTATAGGATCATGACAGGGACATCCAGGTGACAGGAAGGATTCTTTCAGATTAAATAGAATAGCAAAGACAGGTATTAAATAGTTCTGCCTTCAGATGGGAGTTTTGGTCAAAGTTTAAACAAAACAAGTTTACCATGAGGCACTCAAGCTCTTCTTTAGGAATTGAGTCTTAAGGAGCAAATTGAAGAAAAGATTCCTGTTACAAAGGGGAATATCCAGGAGAGGCTGAATGCCAGGGAAACAGGGCATCCAGCCTTTGTGACCTGCTCTGCAGCCCTGCTAACATCAGGAGGGCCAGGGATACTTGGAAATGATGGCACAAGCTATAAATATTCCACCTGCTTCCCTGAGTCTTCTAAAACTCTAATTCCTGCCTTGGGCTGCTCATCTGCTTCAGAAAGTAGGAGTCCATAGTAAACACCAGCCACTTGCCAAAAAGCATCTTGACTGTGGAAGGAACAAGTAAGATCTAGATTTTAGCAGCTATTGTCCCTGGGGTTTTGTGTCAGCCACTGTGCCACTTGATTTGCAGTTTGGGGACTTTGCTGTGGTGACAAAAGTCTGCCTGTAATGAGGAGGAGTTGGGAGTTTTTCATCAGTTATTGTCTGCTGAGAGCTGGCAGCTGGTGATGCTGCTCCCTTGCTGGGCAGAGCTGACACGGTGCCAGTTCCTGGCTTTGTTTTGTGGTGCTTTTTTCCCTTGCAGGTACTGTGCTGAGCTCATTTTAAGCTACCTTTTGTATTATATTAAAAATAAGCTGGAGTTGTGGAGATTCTTCCAAACATCATCTCCTGCGTGCCAGATTTCACTATAGCTGTGTTTTATGTAGGAAGGATCCAAAGCCAACTCAGAAACAAACTGTGGAGTTGTTCCCAAGTCCTCAATCATGTGAGCATTCAATGTGGAACCTGCTTTTCTCCCTTCCCTGGGATCCTCAGTGGGGCTGAGCTTTCTGTCTGTCCTGGATGAGAACAAACACATGTTCATGCAGGATGTGCCCATGCCCTGTGGCAACATTAATTTGTATTTAAAATGAGCCACCTCTGTGCTCCTTGGCTTTCCTCAAAGTCATGGAATGAGACAGCACCTTCCAACTCTTGTGGGCCAAGTAGAAAACTCTCAGTGTTGGAGGGTTTGTGCACTGATTTTTTATTTTGTCTCTCTGCTAATAACAGTCCTCTGCTTTCAAGGAGCTGCATGGATGTCACCAGAGCAGAAGGCTGAGGGGCACTCAGCCCTGGGTGTCCCTGACTGCAGTGAAGGCTCTGAGCAGGACCCAGGCACTGGAGGCAGAATTTGGAGCCAAAGTTACAGCCAAATAGCACAAGAACAGTTGTCTGGGCGAGACAAAGTTTGAGGATATATTTTTGGAATTCTGCTTTTCTGTTAAGCCTCAATCCTCCTTTTTTTTTGGATCTAGACCAGAGGCTTTTTGGTTTAAGACCAGACTTAATTCCAGAAGCTGTGACCCCCTTGGACTTCCCTGGGGATGGGAAAAAGAAGAAACTTGACAAGAAATCAGGGAGAGGCACCTGGATGTGCAGGAGCTGTGGAATTGCAGTCAGGCATGAGGAGCCCAAGGAAGGGAAAGGTGCACAAAGAGAAAACAGGCAGAAGTTCTGTTGTCTTTTGTTTTGACTCATTAGGGAAAAGAAAAATGGCAGGATGGAAATGAGAGACCACAAAAATCTTTATTTTGAATTTAGGAATCTGTGTTCAGGATGTATAAGGATAAATTCATTTAGTGCCAGTGATTATATAGGAAATGGAGGATCACTTAACTATTTTAAAGTTCAGGATGTTGTTAAAGAGAGGAAAAGGAAAGTTCCCTCCTCTCTTTGGAGTTTTTATTTTATGAGGTGGGAGGACAACAGTGTAAATACAGATTTGATTGGAGACAGACTCTTTAATCAGGTGCTTTATGTTAAATCGAATTGCATTTGGTAACTTTGGGTATATAAAGGAATATAAAATTTAAATGAAACATTAATATAATAGGGTTTTGCCACCAGAGGCTTTGCACCATAAAAAGTGCAAAGGTTAATGGCATGAGAAACAAAGGGCGTCACATCCTGATTAAACCAAACCCTCTCAGGTCTGTTTCCTGTTCTCCATGGGGCACTAGCACTTGCCATCTGCCAAGGTTATGGCCTTTGTTCTTTATTACCCTTTGTGATAAAAATATTGTGCTGCTCTGCTGGATGCCACGCTCCTGGTGAAGGCTCTGGGGCTGTTTGGCACACAGGGAAAGGAGAGTTCAGGTTTTGGCCTTTCAGCTGCAGGGGTGATGCTGGGCTGGTCCTAGAGCAGTGGTGGGTGTGCTGCAGGATGGGGCACACGTGCTGGCTGTGCCACCCCTTGCCAGAGGCTGTGCAAATAGAGGTGCAGGCAGCATCTCACATCCCAAAACAGAGCCTTGCTCTGCTCTTCCCAGTCCCAGTGGGAGTGGGAGGTTTTCTTTTGATGGCAAACTAACCAGTGTAAAATAACAGCAGGTTCTGCACCACACTCTCCTCAACCCCTTGCTGTGCATTGATTCATCTACTCTCAGGGTCTTTCTGGGTTTTTGCCCCGAGATGTGTGAAAGATCTTGAGGAATGAATCAGAGCTTTTCAGATTTGGTCTCAAAGATTGTTTATTCTTTTCTTATGTATAACATTTTCTCTCAGCCCAGGGGCACACTCTCTGCCCCTTCAGGGTGGTGTTATAATTTTAAACCATAAACTACGTACATGATGTTTACAATTATTTCCCAATTACTATCACCTATGTTAGACAGTGAGGTTCTGCTCTAAACCAATCTCAGCATGCCAGCATCACAATAGAAAATGGAGACGAAGAAGAAGAAGGACTAGACACGCCCAAATTCCTCCATCTTGTCCCCAAAACCCCCATTCCCAAAAATCCTAAAATCTATATTTTCACCCTGTGATAATACTATTTACACTTTTGTGACTTTCAGGTTCTTGTATAAGGCTGGTAATTTGTTCTATGGTTCATGATCGAATCTACAGGTGTTCTGGGCAGCGTGCCAGGGTCTCAGAGCCCCCTGACAGGGGTCCCAGTAAGTCTGGACACCCAGAGGGATGTTCTGAGTTCCGACTCTTCCACTGTTCCTTCTTTTCAAGTCCTGATGCCATTGCTCATTCTACTATATTGGAATTAAAATCCAAAATACCTGAAGCAAACTATAGAAGACTCCTAACACAAGTGGCCAGGAACCATGAACAAAAAAATGATACAATTGCTAACAGTGAACTGAGCACTCTGGGTGATTTGTTTTGAAAATCAGGCTCTGCTTGACTGCCAAAGCAGGGAGATGAACCTATGTGGTACAACAAGGGTTTAGTTGACTATATGAATTTCTTTGGCAATTCTACATGAACAACATAAATCACTGGTGGTAAAAAGATCTTCTGAACCAACTCCTGTTTTGTTTTCTGTTATAATTAATTAAATAATGTCATAAATCAGCATGAAAAATCTGAAGGCATCTGATTTATGTTTAAAGAACAAAAAGTTTCCAACTCTATTCAGAAAGGATACTTGTGTGAAGTAATAGTTAGCTTTTGTCAAGCACTTTCTGTCAAAAGATTTACTATTTCCCAGAAGAAATAGAGGCAGGGAAATGAAGTGTGCCAGATGTCTCAGTCATTGAATGACAATATCAAAGCCACTCTTAGCAGGTAATACCTGACAGTAGGGTTGCAGATGATGATAAATATATTGATAAGTTGTCAAAATGATCTTTTAACTACTACACTTGACTATTCAAGCATATCCTATTAATTCTCTATAAACCAGTAATTAAATTGATTCTTCTTTATGACTTCTTCAAAGTATTTCAGTTCTTTAAAGCACCCTTGGCTTCCTGGAGTGCCTGTGGATAACCCTTTGATCTGCCCAGCAGAAATCTGAATGCTGATAGGTGTTCATGTTTTGGGAGACAGCTCCAGACACAGGGGGGGTGCCAAAACCTCTCCAGATGAGTTTGTGTTGCAGTGAGGAATGAACACATTCTCAGAGTTCCTCTGCCTGAAAACCATCAGTTGTCACCTTTTCCTGATCTTTTGTGTGAAGCACATAGAGCCAGGTACAAAGTTAATTAATTCTAACAGACCTTTGAAAAGCTCTTTTCAGCCTTCTAGAGGAGGAAGGAGACCCACTGTGGGGACAGGTGGAACAGATGCTGGGTGCAGGTAAAAACTGAGCAGTTCTTGAAAGCTCCACCAGCACAAATCAGTTCCCACCAGACCTCTGCATCCCTTCACCTTCTTTGCACTGCCCTGTTCCTTCACAAAAATATTATTGCATTGAAAGCAGAACAAGGCAGGGGAAAGAAATACCTTGGCTCCAGCACACAGAAGACAAATTTGCTCTACAAGCTTTGTCACCTGGAAAAATTTGCAGTTTTCTTTGAAAGCAAATAACACATGGAGCAAGAGGAAATCTGCCAAGCATGGCAGAGGCTGTAAGTCACCCCTAACAGGGGCACTTTGTCAGTGACAAGTCATGAGGAGAAGGAAACACAACCACTGTGGGCCCACTGCATGAGAAATCCAAGCTTGAGAGACATCTAGAACCCACATAATTCACAAAGATTGAAGGCAATGTGTCAAAGCCAGCAACAACTGAAGTGATTAACGCCACGCTTATTCAGCACTAGAGAGGCTGAATCAGAATGACCAGGTGCAAACCACTCAGGTTGCTCTGCCCTGTTTTAGAGTAATACTTCCAGTGCTTGTCAATCCATCATTTATGCCATCAGAGCTGGGATTTCTTTGCAGAGAATGAGGGGTATTGGACAGCAGATTAGTGAGAAGGAAGCTTATGAAATGGAGGAGCAAAAGGCAACCCAGCCCTGGCAAACTGGGAATTTCTTGACTCTGCCTTGCAGCCAGAAGAGTTGAGTGATTACTGGGGCTTACAACAGCATTGATACCAGGATGGAGTTGTTGCATCAGACACATTTAGAGAGAGCCACCAGACAGTTCTATAAGCTGGAAAGAACTGGAAATTCATAATTACTTTGGCTTTATCCAGAAGTGTAATGTATTTAATTCTTTCCCAGTGCTGGACCAGGCAGTCAGTAATTACACTAATAGTGTTATCTCCCTTATTAAAGAATGTCTTATCTGAGTAATAGTGCTAATTTATATGCATCTGGTATAATTTGAACTTTCAGGACTTTTTATGATCATATATATGGTTTTGTCTTTCTTTTGATTCTTTTTGACTCCTTAGACATAATGTCTTTCTCAGCTGACAAAATGCCATTTTTATCTCCAGGTTTAAACTGGATTTTAGGAACAAGGGTAAGTTTTAATTCCAATCAAGAGTGTGAGTCTGACCCAAGAGTTCTGGCCTCCCCTTATCTCTGCTAGCAAGGGTGAGGCTGCTCCAGTTGTAAAATATCCTCGTGTATCACTTGGTGCTCCCAATATTCCACTTCAGGCATGCAGGCAAGGTTTTCATATAAACAGTTCCAAGTTTGCTTGGAATCCTCATATTTCTTAGATTACTTTTTAAACAAAGGAACTGTTGTGACAGCTTGTACTAAGCTATCTTTCTCTTTCACTTGAGTTTGCACTTGAATTTTCTTGTTGTGCTGCTTTGTGACGTTTGGGTTTAATGGTACTTACCATGAACTTGTCACCTTTTATCCAAGAGTTTTTCCTTTGTAGCTTTTTTAGTGCATTTGTTGAACTGTGAGATTGAAATTTAAATTACTTCGATGCCTTTTATAACACTTGTAAGTCTGAATTGTATTTCTTAATTATCTTTTCTAGTATTTAGGCAATTCACAGATTGGGAAATAGATTTTTCAAAAAGATAGTCTTGATTATACAATACACTTGTTGTTTCTTTCTCTGTAGGAATTTAATTTTTATTGAAGTCATTAAAACTATTAATTTTTGATTTAAAAAGCAACACTTGGACCTTTCAGAAATGCAAGGCCCCTGTCTCCTGGGAATTACAGAACATATCTTTCATTTGCCTGTTTTCCCATGGGCTCTGGCCACCCTTTGGGTTCCAGGGGACACTGGCACACCCCAATCCCAATGCCTTTTCTTTTAAGTTATTACTGTAAACAATGATTGTATCCATTAAAAATTCCTCTTCATCTGCCTGATTCTCCCCAGGAGTGAAGCTGTGTATTCAAAATGCTGTAACACATCCCTAGTCCCATGGCAGCCTGCTTGCTCTGGCTTGGTTATTATTTACATTCAGCTTTTAGAGAAATGTGTTACTCCAGTGAGTATCTCCAGCTCTCAAGTGAGATCTGCCTTTCACTGTGAGATTTCAGATAAACATCCACTGTGTAATGAAATACCCACAATTTTCACTGGAGCAAAAGGACTACATTTAGTCACAATTATGCTGTACTTTGGGCCATGTGCAAGATCCTGATTCAATTCAGTGTGTGAATTAAAGTGGAAACTTTTTGCTTTAAAAATAATTGACCCACATTCCAGCTCATTCCTTGGGAATGCCCCCATTCCCTCCCATCCCGTTCCCCATGAAAAATATTAAAGTCAGAGCTTCATCCTGCTGAAGGGAAGGAGGGGAAATGTTTGTGATCAGAGGAAAAGTAACGGATTTGGAGCCAGAGAAGGGGGACATTTCCCATTTGCTCAACAGAAAATTCTGATAGAAATTGCTGAAGTAAAAAATGTAAGGGACCCTTGGGGCAAGCCAAGACCAGGAATCAGAGAAAGGGCAGCAAGTGCAGCACCACAGATCTGAGGGCTTTCCAGAATCTCTAATCCCTTCTTTGTCCAGACAGTTTTAATGAAAAGCTTGCGTGTGGAGGCCTCAGGGACAGCTCTGCAGGAGCCTCATCCTTGCCCAGCAGCAGAAGCAGGAGCCAGCCTGGCCCTGGCACAGCCACGGGGAATCCTGGAGAGCTGCCCCTGCCTCTGCTGGCCTCCAGTGCCCGCTCCAGCAGGGAAACCACACTTGCTCCGTTTGCTCCTCACTCAGGAAGCCCTGGGGACTTGACCCCAGGCACCCTGAGACTCAGAACATCCTTCCTCTGCAGATACTGTGCTTCAAACAGGGTGCCAGAGATGGGGAAGAAAGCAACATTCCATCTTCTTCTTCTTTAAAAAACAGGAAAAGTGGGCTACCCTGGGCCCTACCAAGGATTTCTTATCCTGACAGGAGGAATTAGCTTTTCTGTGTCTGACTTTGCCTCTTACACAACTGCAAATCCTGGGGAGGCTGAGATACATCTCTGGAGAAAGGACCAACACAGATGTGGGTTGACTTTTAACAGACAGCAGTAGTTTCACTTTTCCTGGGATGCTGATAGCCCCTCAGTGGAAAATGTAGGCTTGGACAGTCTGGGTATGATTTATCTTCCTATGAAACCTGGCAGGAATTTCCCAAACACTTCTAGTTCATGATAACACATCTTTTATTTCACTTCCTTCCATTGTTAGACAGAAAACATCACCTGACAAGTGGCCACAAAGCACAGCATGAAAATGTCTCGAACCCAACTTTTACTGTGTACAAGTGAAAACAACAGAAGTTTTATGAGTTGGCCCATGTTGGAAATATTCATTTTACTCGTGTTCGTGCTCAAATAAATGGCACTGAAGGCACCAACTTCAGCCATGAAATGTACCCTTCTTAGTGCTCTTCAGGATCAGCAATCACCAAGTGTTCTTTCAGCTCTAACAGCTAAAAAGTTTTAAACAAGAGAATAATAAACATTGAAGAATTAATTATTCTGTTTTAATTAATTAATGGAGAACTGCTGTATTAAAAAATTACAAAAAACCAACAACCAAGTATCTGAATTCCCAGCATTTTGTCACAGAGATTATTATAATGACCCAGAAGCTCTAAATTTTTGAGGACAGAGCAGTAGGGTGCTCTTAAAAAGCAGTTTCCATCTGCTGTGGGGTGGTGGTTGCCATAGACTGCACAAAAAGGCCTCAAACACCAACCAAAGAATATAAATTAATCTGTATAAATGAAAGGAAATTGAGTGATGCCTTATCCATCCCAAGTTCTTGGGTGTAACAAAAGTTTCCCTGCATTTTCAGAGCTCAAACCATTTTTTATTTATCTTGCTTTCGTTCAGCCAAGCATAAAAGCTGGGATGACACAAGAAAATAAAATGTACAAGCAATGTGGAAGACAGGCATTCCCTGAGCTAACAGTTTGGAGATTCTGAGTGAAGTGGGCTCAGGACCAGGGTATGTCACTATCTTAGCAAAGGAAGTTGGCTTTGGCAGCAGCTGTTTGTCTCTGAGGAGGATGATGATGATATTCTGCTCTTGAATAGAAAAAGCATACAGATCCAGCAGGTCAAATTCACCAATTTCTGCTAAAAGGAAGGTTATAGAAATATTCCTGTTCCAGCATTTCCAGTGGCCATCTCTGCAGGGAGGGAGCAAAGCTGGATTAGAGTGCATGGAAAGAGGAGCTGAGAAACCCAGAGCAGCTCCAGAGCCTGACTGGGATCCATGAACAGAAATATGAGCCTAGCCACTGAGTCCTGCGTCAGGCAAAGCTCTGCCTGCAGCCACAGGCTTGGAACTTGGTAAAAATGGGTAATTGTAATGCCAGGTCTAATAGTGCTTGTTATATTATCTACTACTTTAAATCCCTGACAAATATTTAATGGGATTAAATCTGCCTTTTGTTCTAGATTTATATAGCACTGCCATGGCATAAACTTCATTAAATCTCCATGTAAGAGATATTTGAATCCTAACAAGAAAGTCTCATTTTCCACCATCACATCACTTTTAGCTTCTCTATTTTATCCCTATTCAGTCGTCACTTCCCATTAAATTATGTTTTTACTCGCTTCCCTTAGCTTTAGCTGCTCCTCTGGTACTTATTTCAGCAGCTCTGTACTCAGGTTCCAGCCCCATGCTTTAGATACAGGGCTCACTCTGTGCCTAGCAAGGAGCTGGATTTCCTCAGGAACTGCTAAAAGCAATGAGACTTGACAGATTCAGTGCAAAACGGAACTGTGTTTCTTACAGGATTATATTCATAGAACACAGAACTCTGTGTATGGGGTAAGTGCAGACAGATTTTCCTGTAAAGTTCAGAAATAAGGAAAACTTATCTCCACTTACTTTCTGCTTTTAGTCACCAACATCCAGCATTAATTCACGAAAAGACACCTATTTCCCTTCTCTCTATTTTGTTCTGTGCAATTAATACATGCACCTATTATAATTCTTGCCTAATTGCAAACAGACAAGGTGCCTTCCCTGCCTTGGGCCATGCTGGAACCCAACATTCTCTGCAGGTACATTGTAATTGTGTGGCTTCTTGCAAACAGCTGTTCCCTTCTCTGCCTCGAGCCAGAAAGGAGCCACTGAGCTTGTGTTCAGGAGCTGGATGTAAATATTCAACAGATGTTTCAGCACTCCAGAGCCAAGCTCACAGTTGTACACTACTGGAACAAACATGCCTGGGAAAATCGATGCATAATTAATTGATTTGCTCACTCAAAACTTCAGCGCTGATTGCAACAGCCCCCAGTTATGTAGACTTTTGCTACCAGCTGTGGCTTAAATGAAATTAGTTTGGCCCATGTGAATATCTATTATTTACAGTCAGGTCGGGTGCTGTGCTGTGGATTCATCTCCTGCAAACCCCTCATTCATTATTTGTGCACCATTTGCACTCTGAACTGAAGAAAAGTTTTTCCTTCTCATAGTAAATATTTCTTTCTTTCACCCAGCCCTCTCTCAGCTCCTTTTATCTTCCAATTTCAGCCTTACCTTTAGATGAATTTTTGCTGTTCCTCCTTCAGTAGGTGGAACTTACCTGGAAATGTAAAAGCACAGCAGAAACTCAGTGATGACCCTGAGATGTGGCCATATAGGAACCACTCTGTAGCCACTAAATAATCACAATAACTACATATATCAACATATGGCAATAGAAATAGGACATTGCCATATTTTTCCATGGTTCACAGCATCTTTTTTTTTATTTAAGTGCAGAGCATAAGCTTCAAACACACCAAGCTTCACAGCATTTGTACTAATGCTGCCAAGCCACCCTCTAAAATATTTTATGAACCATGAGAACATTTTAATCTGTTGGCATTTCCTTAATTAAGACAGTTTTACTGCTGCCTGAAACAGAGGTGTTACATTAGCTGAGGATCTCTGCACTGTGTAAATTATGACATCTGTCTTCCAAATAGAAGTTTGCATTATGTGTTGAGGAATGAATGGGTGTGCATTTAATTTAAATGGATGATCAGAGTTTTTGAAAATTAATATCTACCTTTCTAGGAGATTTCCATTATGTTAAATTATGTTTTAAAAGCACATTGCGTGAGTAATGTTAGTGCATATCGATTCATAACATTAGCAATTCCTGCCACAATGGAGCCCTTGAAAACATCCACTGAAAAAAAACAGATTGTGTAAGATTTACTGCTTTGTTGAAATTCTAAGTAATGCTGCTTCAGTGGAAGTATTTTTTACCTTACTGTGTCAAACTGCACAATACAACAAATTCATTTGCTGTGATTGTATATGTGATTGTGGTGAGTTAGGTCAAATTATTCATACACATAAAATTTAATGACTTTCAGAACCTTGCATTTTCCCCTAACAAAACACATAAATATTACAGATTCCCACCCTAAGACATTTACTGCTTACAACATGTAGAGGAACTCTTCTGCAAAAAGCCATGCTTTTAAAAAGGTGTAAGAGCTCTTACAGGAATGACTTTTAAAATAAGAATTAAGAGGCAATTTACAATCCCTTGGAATTGCTATGGATATAGTAGTGCATCCATACAGAGATATGGGTGCTGAGGAAGGGTCAGCTTTGGAACTATTTATAGCAGAACTGAGGCCTCCTAGCTGAAAGCCAGCTTCCAAAGGCCAATAATTTATTGTTTGAGCCCTGCTAGAGAGTGTGTATGTCCTGAAGCAGCTCATGCATGGCAGGATCAGCGATTCTTCCCGGGATCAGCAGGGACAAAACACCACATTAAAAACCAGTGGTTCCATCCCAGAAAAGGTCAGCGCTGTTCTGGCAGGGCTTGGAGATTTTCCACTGCTGAGGACAAGCAGAGGCAGCAGAAGGGGAAGTCCTGAGCCTTTAATCAGTGCTGGAGAGGCACAGGAACAGCTGGGGCTGTTAAACTCTGCTCCAACAGCTCTGCTGCTGCTCCAAGCACTCCCTGGGAGCCACTCCGGAGGTAATTGATGTGTCCCTGCCAACAGCACAGCACAGCACAGCTGGGAACAGCTGCACACAGAGATTGGGACAGGGCTCCCTGCTCCCAGGTGTCAGGAGGGGCAGCTGCAGGTGCTGCAGCCAGGGAATTCTCTCTCCACAGGAACAGTTTAATGTCTCAGTGATCTCACAGGATGTCAGGCCTGAAGCTCTGGATTCTCACCTGTAATGGTGATGATGTTTTGCACCACTTGGTTAGTGGCTTGTCTGGAGTTTCTTCTGTCTTCATTCAGAGTCAGGATTAAGACACGGAGGAAATGGATTTTCTTGTGTTCGGGCTTGGTTGTTTATTAAATCTCATCAAAAATACAGAAAGGTCAGCAGCACTTCTAGCAACCTGCTAGAAGCGAGCGAAGTAGAGCCAGATCCAGCTGCTACAAGGTCTCTTAAAGATAAACAATCCAATAGAGAATTAACACCTATATTATTTATACTTTTGACCCAATAACCAAATTCCCATGACCCTCAGTGCAGCACTAACTGTCCAACCAGAAACTACTGCCTTGAAAGCATGAAAAAGAAGGAAGAAGACAGAGACAGCACCCAAAATCCTCCATCTTGTCCCATACCTATTACTGTATTAAAAAACCTCAAATTCCAAACCCTTTACCATGTGAAAGCACACACTTCTATTTAACTACACACCCATGACTTTAACTCCATCACTCAAATTTGGAAGCCTTCTCAGGTCAAAAGCAGTGTTCTCCTGGGGGTCAGTGCCAGAAAGCACGGAAAGCTGAAAACTCCCAGATTTCTGGGTTCCAACACTCACCTAGGGAAATCTTTCAAAACTTTCAAGTTTTCCAAAACTTAAAAGCCTCAGTGGCATATGCTGGAATTTCCTTGTGTTGTCCTAATCCTTATACCTTGTTCTTTCCTCTGGATTTCACCCTTCCTGCTCTATCCCTCAATATTAGTGCTGGTGCTCATTGTCACAAGCATTCTCATCAGTGCTGGGCAAATCCTGCATTTCTTGCAGCATTATGACTTTCTCAGCTTTCTCAGCTCAGAAAATCAGCACAAGGTTGCACATAAATGATGGCTTTACCTTGTTATGGGAACAGAGCAAACCCACAAATAAAAGTGGCAGTGGCACTTCATGGTGTGATTCAGAAGGTGTGGAGATACACAGTCAAAGGTTGGACATGGTGATCTTGAAGGTCCTTTCCAGGCTCCCATGACTGGTATTTGAGTGGGGGAAGCTGTAGCCAAGGCTGGGTGGGTGCAGGAGCAGGACTGGGATGGATTCCAGCGCCACCTCCCTGCTCCCTCCCTGCCCCAGGCAAGTCTCCAGCAGTGGCACATTGCCCTTGGAGCAGCCTGATGTCTCTGTCAGGGTCCCAGGGGTGGGGAGTTGAGCCAAGAGGGCTCAAGGACGTTTTCTGTAGCAGGTACCCCACAAGGAGGCCATCCCCAGTCCCAGCCCTGCTGTGGGGCTGTGGATCATTCTCTGCACTTGACAGGACCTGTTGGCACTTACGTCTGTGAGTGATTCAGCTCCCTGTGCTCTCCTCCCTCTCACTTATCGCTGCACTGAAATTGGACATTCTGCATGTGGAAATAACAGGCTCCTGCACTCCCAGGGTGATTCACAGAACAACACAACAGGCACTTTTGAGGCATCGAGGGATGACTTCATCCCTTGATGTTGTTTCAGCAACTGAAAGAGGCTTTATCTAGGATGGGTTTCTGATCTTTTACATAGATTGGTTTTTATCCTGTACATCACACTTGTCCATGATCATCCTTTTTTGGTTGTTTGGGATCCATAAAAGCAGGAGACTAAGAAATAGTTTGCACCTTCAATTTTACACCGGATGCTGGAGGTCACATCTATTTCCTTTGATGTTCTTGGGCCAGACACAAATGTTCTGAGCCACGTTTGCTTTGCACCATGTGTGGAAAGTTGGAAGTTTGTATCACCTAGGGATGGGGTGAGGCACACAGCTGACAGACTGGGAGACAGCTGCACATTGTCCTGAGCAGTTGGGAACAGAATCCCGGGATGGGCACGGCTGGAAGGGGTCCCCTGGTCCCCCCAGTGCTGGATTGGTGGGGTGGGGTGAATCTCTGCTGTGGCACAGCAGCTGCAGGTGTTGAGCCAGCCCTGGGAACGCAGGTGGCTTCAGAGGAGCAGCCCATGGCTGTCACCCCTGTGCAGTGCAGGGACAGACACGGGGCAGGTGACACGGCTGGGTGTGACAGCAGCAGCTGCTTGAGGAAACACGCTGAATGCTGGCTCTGCCGAGCCAAATAGCTGCAATAGGACATTTTCAATCCAAAAGGTGGTTATCTTTAATGGGGCATTATTTAGTGACCCCAAGTGCTTTGCTGGGATGACTTTAGGGGTGTTCGTGTATTCACAGGACTGAGGCAGCCCCTTTGGAGAGCCAACACCAGACACTGCTCCTTAGTCAGCAACTGCCTCAAGAATTGACATCCAGAGACAAGGGGAAAAGCAAAATCTGTCTGATTATTCAGTGCTCTCCTCCTGAAAGGATTTGGTAACAGATGAAAGGCTGCCAGCATCTGTCTGCCCCAGCCTGAGTACCTCCTCAAGTGCTAAGAAAAGAACGTGGGATTTGTGTCTGAGATCCATTCCAGTGGTACCACCCCAAATTTACATCGCTGCAGGGAACACGAGTTCCAGATAGGCACAGACACAGGCCAAAATACCCCAGGAAAACATTCCCAGGGTAAAAAAGTCTTAAATTTACCTTGAGGGGCTGAATCTCAAATAGTTCTCCCAAAGGATTTTTCACCTTTTCATAATTGTAATAGTAATGATGGTTCAAGCATGAAACTTATTAAAGTCTTGTCTCCAAAACCTGAAGGTTTGGGATATCTGTAATAAGCTGTGGATACCAAATGAGCCCCTCTACAGCACTGACCAGTGCAATACAGTCCTGGGTGTTTTCCCTTTAGTACGGAAAAGATGTTTCTCCCTAAAGGAAGGCATTGAGGAGGCCATTAGCAAAGATCCTTGAATGGAGGCAGCTCAGGAACAGGGACAGGAAAGGAAACTATTTTAATTTTTAATAGAAAATAAAAAATTATTACATTCTAGTATCTGTACTGACATTTATCTTGGGACAACAGCCATGGAACAAGTTATGTTTTCCCTCCAAGTTTGTGGGAATTTTTCCAGCCTAGAGTGTGTTATAGCACATATCTCCTTAAGAGAAGTGCAGGGTTAGATCCCTTTGCATTCTGCTGGAAATTTACCCCTGGATCATTCCCTAACAGGTTTCATGCAGATTCAATGTGCTGCTGCCACCAGATGGCCCCTGTGGTGGATTCTGTTGGGAAAATCAGTGCAGGAGCTCTCCAAGGCAAAGCATTAAAATCAATTTAAAGGCAGAACACTGTTTACAAACAAGGATTTTGCATAACAAGGGCCTTCTTTCTTTGCCAGCTGGATTCTGTAAGAGCTGATATGCAGTGTTTCACCAAGCAGCACATTTCCTGTCATCAGCTGAGAAGGAATGATGTGGATGTGCAGACCTTGTCAAGAATTGTTCCTAATTTTGCACCAAACAGAGCAAGATGAGGAGCAGAGTGTCTGAATTACAGTTTTGCTGACCTTGAGTTCACAAGATTTTGTAACTGCTCTGAAGTGTAACCTTGAGGAATAATGCCATCAGCATCTTTCTGATGCAAAATAAAAGGGAAAATTGAAAATAAAAAAAAAAAAGGGAAAAGAAAATGGGAGAAGGGAAGGAAGGAAGAAGGGAAAAAGGAGGGGGGAGAGGGGAGGAAAGGAAGAAAAAAGAAAAAATAAAGGAGAAAAAAAAAGTCTCTTGTCAAGTTACAGCTGTGATTGCAGCAAGCAGAACGAGGGCTTTGTCTGCTTCACTTCTGAGCTTGAATATGACAGAGACACGTCCCTTTTTGTCAGGAGCTCTCTGAAATGGGAACCAACACCCAGGCAAAGGCCTCTGTGGTTCCCTGAGCTCTGCTTCTCCTTTGGAGCCTGTTTGTTTTGGGTAAACACTCCACGCTTGCCCTTGTAGCAAGGGTGGCAAACGCAGTGGCAGAAATTCTGGGAGATTAAAGGGGAAAAAAACCAACAGACAATAACAGAAGCCAAAAAGGAATGAGTTGAAACCTGTTTGCAGTTGTAGCTACACCTTTTTGAAAGCCCTTTTTGTTCCCAAGGATGCGTTTATTTCATTCTGCATCAGAAATTCCTCAAGATCTATTTCAATTGTCAACTTATAGCCAGCATCAAACAAGAAATGACACAGGGATGACTTTTTGACAGCCAGTTTTTGAGAAAATGTAGCTGCAAAGTAAATTTTTTGCAATGTGAAAGAGTCTTTCCAGGCCACATATTGAAGTAATGGCAGAACTATGTTCCTCCACAGATCTGAGTAATACAAACACAATTATGAGATCTTCTCTTTACATTTCTTTTTGGAAAATATCTTTTTCAGGTGAAAGGCAGAGCCAAACATTAATAATGCATCTTTCTCCTGTAGTAACTCAGCAAGTAAATGCAATGAGAGACTTTTAAATGCAGGATCACTGACAGGCAAAACCAAGTTCCCAGTTCCCAACCCTGCTACAGAATTCCTCAAAGATAGGTTTCAAGATCACTCACCCCAAAGTATTTGATTAGTGCCACTTGTGTGCTTCAGTAAAGAGCTACTCACATGAATTAATTCAAGATACAGAGGATACTTCTTGATTACATGGGGCAGTGGAACACAGAGCTCAGTACAATAAAAGGCTTGATATGGGGATCAGGATTAGCTTTTCTATGTGGGGATGGATCAGATTTATCACATAATTTAAACTGCATCTTCTCTGCTAAGAAGGCATTTCTGAAGATAAAAATTCACTTTGTTGTCACTACAGAGAGAAGAAAGCATCCAGAGCAGGCTAAGGATCAAAACTCATGAAGAAAACTTAATCCATGCCCATTCAGAAGAGTGGGGCAGAGGTTTTAAAAGCTAAGACACTTCTTCAATCCAAGTCCTCCCTTTGGGGTTGAGCCCTGGAGTGTCACAAATACGAGGGGCCCCACACATGAAGGGAGGGATCTCCCACAGGTGAGATCCTGCAGATTGTGCTGGGGTTTGGTCCTGGCTGAAAACACAAAAAATACCATTTCCTTCTTCCCTGATATCTGGGTCCTTATAAACCTTGGCTGCCCTGGGTTTTGCAAACAGACACTGTCACATCTTCTGCCTGGCTGGGAGGGAGGGCAGTGCCAGGGATGCTCAGTGACACCCAGGCCCTGCATTGCTGTGCACTCCTCCCTCAGGGATGCCCTCCAAGGCTCCAGAGCAGCACAAACCTCCCCAAACCCGGCAGATGAGGAGCCCGAGCACGGCATTTATCTCCTGGGATTGCTGCTCCTTGGGAAATCTCCTGGAGCTAGGAGAACCCTCAGCAGCTTGTCACAGCTCCCAGTTACCCCACTCCGTGTTTTTAACAAGTCTGAAACCTCAGCCCCTGCCAAGGGACTGGGAATAAACTACATTTGTCATTTGTACTAAGGACTTGTTTGATAGGGAGTTTCTCCTTGTGTTCCAAGAGCCTGCCCAAGGGGAAACCTCTGAACAGCTGATTAATTAACACTTTGCTACTCTCAGGGCTGCTTCAGATCATTATTCTTCTCTGGATAAATGACCTGGATTAATTTTGACAAAGTAACACGCACAAAGAGACTTATGAAAAATGTGGCTCCTTCTCTCTGCACTGCATTTCCAGAACTTACATCTCCATCCCTTCTTTGTAGCAGCAGCACTTTCCCTTTTCACTTCTCCTTTCGAGTAGAATTCCAATTTATCTTTAGAGTGAATCAAGCTGCTTTTGCCTGCGGCTACTCATTGACAGGATCAGTTCTGGAAGATCCTTTGTCTAAGAAAAGCTGTTCCCCCTGCCAGTCTGTAATCCCCCACAAAATGTTCACTGAGCACTTTGCTGCCACAGTGCTTTGTCATTCCCTGTGACAAACTTCCAGGCTGTGATAGAGCCTCCTCTTGAGAGAACCCCAAAGCTTCCAAAAGCAAGTACTTTTTTTTACTTAATTTATTTAGTTTATTATTTTTTTTTTTAGCATGTCAACTGGAAAAGCTTCCAGATTTACTGCATTTCTCTCAGCTCTCTAAAGAGAGTGGGATCAATGCTTTTCAGGAGTCCTGACCCAAGTGAAACCTTGACTCACAGCAAGAGCTCTGTTTGTAGGACCAACCACCCAGAGGCTGGAGTTGCACAGTGTCCATGTGAGCATTTTAATAGTGAGCTCTTAATAGAAACAGGAAACGTGCAACAAAAGCCACCTACTCCCTAAGGACAACATCCCCGGGGCTGGATTCCCCTGCTGCTCACAGCATTTCACACCTCTTGCTTATGCAAGGCCAGGAAAAAAAGGCAATATTTGGCCATCATGAAGTGGCAAATTCATTTTTTCACCTCAGCTTGGACAGAAATAACCATGGTACCTTTCAAGCTTGCCAGACTGAGCAGAGCTCTCTGGCTCTGGGGCTTCCCAAGGCAGTGAGGCACAAGGGAGGGAGGCTGGAGCTGCACACCCAGGTCAGCTCTAAGGGACTTGCTGAGGCTCCCAGGCTGAAATTGTAAAGACAGAAAATGTAAGGTATAAATACAGATTTGAAATTGCAAATGCAGAAATTGTAAAAACAGCCTGAAGTTGTAAATACAGACTGTTCCTAATGATCCAGCCCAGCAGCAGCACCTCTCATCCCCTCCGTGTGCTTCCCAGCAGCATGAAAGAGAAGGATAAAAAGGGGGATAAGGAAAGGTTGAGCCTGCCTGACCTCAGCGTTTTCTTGTTCAGCTTTTCATTTCCTGATTTGGAATCTTTACCTAAGACACCTTGAGGTTTAGTGCTGTTTCTTTGGGCAAGAAGCAATTGGAATTGATTTGTCCATTTTGTGATGTGCTTTTCTTTTTTTGAAAAGGATAGAAGAGTTTCCAGTCTGAATTTGCAGATCTATTTTTAAGCCTTGCTGCAAATAAAATGAAAGAACTTAAATCTTCCTCAGCTGTTGTCAGCGATAAAGCTGGGGGGTGATTTTTCCTCCTTTTGTACAAATGAAATTTTATTTCTTCTTCTCTTCACACATGTGTATATTTATACATAGAGTGATATATTACTGGTTTCTCTCAAGAAAAAAAGGATATGGTGGAAATCTGAACAACTGCAGACTGATGAAATATAGTGAGTCAGAGTAAACCTGGGCTCCTCTAATTGCACTGGTACAAATATGCCTTAATGACCACAGGATCAAAAATATACCCCTTTAATCATAGCACAGCTTTCTTTGCTCATGCCCTGTTTTAGGCAATGACTGCCTGAATTAACATTGCCCTTTTCTACCTGCTATGATACACTAAAATGTTTTATTTTTGTGCACTGATCTTGTCAGCAGATAGTGCAGCTATCCTGGGGGTGCTGCACAACTGGAAAAAGCAGGTGAAATGCTCCACATCATCCCTAAAACCATAGGAATATATCCAATAAAAGGTGGTCTGGGAGCAGGAAAAGAGAGGGAACCAAAGCCTGCAGGATTTATAGGGATGCTGCAATTGATCTTAGTAAAACAGGATATTTTTCCTTCAAGTTCTGTTGATGACAGACATACACAGTATGGTGTGCCCTGCTTTCAAACTGTGATTTTATCCATTGGATTCAGATGGAATAAACAGGATACATACTGGAATTATGATTAGGTACCGATTTTCCAGGATGTCTCACCTTTTTTTTTTAATTTAAACTTTTCTTGGAGGGCAGAATTATTTTCCTAATGTAAAAAAATATTACTGTGCCATCCAAGTGACTTTCTGTTCCTGGCATTCTTGGAAGCAACATGCCAGGTACAGATGTGAAAAGAGAACAAGAAATTAATGATAAAAATCCTTGGTTTTCACCAGTGGATGTGTCCAACTTAAAATGCCTGTGGGCAAGAGAACTTGGACAAGGCTCTCAGGGATGCACAGGATGGGATTGCTGGGGAGTCTGGATGATCCCTGTGGATCCCTCCCAGCTCACGATATTCTCTGAAATATCCTATGATTCTATGAAAATAAATCCATATTTCTGAAGACTTTGTACTTTATCACAGTTGCTTCGTCTGACCTTTCTCTAGTTTCTGTTTCCATGAATGTTTAAAAAAGAACAGAATATGATCTGATTTTCATGTTTCCTCCTAATCTTATTCTGAAAAGCAGAGTTTGCTGAAATTTGCCAAGATAATTCAGTCTAAGCATAGATATGGTAAGCATGGAAAAACTGACTCTGACCAATTAAAGCACAGAAAAAATATTAGAATGGAAATGTAGGGACTCAAAATGGAATAAAACATCTTAAAATGGAAAGTAGTGGGTGAATTTGACTCTGGCAGCCTAGGTAACTAATCATTTAAGTGTTGTTTTAAAACAAAACCCAACAAAACACACACAAAAGCCTCTGACAGTTTTCCATGAACAAATTTGCTTATTATGTTTATATCAAAAAATGACTTGATAAAAACTTTGGTTTGGGTTTTTATTGCCTACTGAAATGCTGCTATTTGATATTTTTTTGCTTTATAAGCTCCCAAAAGCAGCCCATTGCAATGAAATCACAGAACCACAAGGAGTGGTGACAAGACATGGAATCAGCTATTTTAGCATTATTACTTCTCCTTGCTCTCAGGGAGTTCCTGAAGCTGTAATTTTGAGAGGGGTTTATTTGTTTCCTTTCCTCTTTCAGTATTCAGCTTCCTACCCTGATGCCAAGGTTGTGGTTTTTGTCCCTGTGCTTTTCATCTTTATCAGATGGGAAGTGTTTTCTTCTGGCATTTTTCTGCTCTTGCCCCAGGTACTTGGCACCACAGCATGAACTTTTCTCCTTCAGTCACAGTTTTTCCCACGACTTAAAATATGATGTGTTAATAAAAGGTATCCTTGATTCCAACTCTGGCTTGGCTTTGATCTCAGCATAAGCAACAAGAAAAAATTGTCTGCACAATTTATAAAATAACCCCTTTCATTAATGCTGCACTCCAAATTTCATTGTATTTATTGCTAAATTAGAGTCATAAGTTTCACTTAGTCCCTTCTATAGAACTATTTCCCACTTTCACAGCAAAATTTGTTCTGTTCTTGTTTGATTTCTCTCTGGAGAGCCTCAGAGGATCAGCTGGGTCCCCAGCACTGTGTGAGCCCTGTCCTTGGTGTCACTGCCACCCTGCCACCTTCCCCTCCCCAAGGACAGCTGGCAGCCAGCTCTGTCACCAGCACACCCATTCCTTTAAAACCCAGCACTGAATTTTCCTCTTTTCCCAAAGAAGCAAAGTATTCCTTGCTAATTTGTCCCTTTTATATTAGGGATATATTGATAACTTTATTATTTATCCTGATTCAATTATCACTTTTATGTTGGAGTTGCTTGATACTTACATTAACTGTGCTTTTTATTTTCCAGGACACAAGGACAGAGTCCTTTCCCAAGGACTTTGCACATGAGGACACATTTGGGTTTTGCCTGCTAACATTCCCTGATATCACTTACCAAAACAAGACAGAGAAGCAGAAATCACAGAAACCAACAAAAGCACAAAGGAAATCTTTTATGAAAGGCTCATTAGAATGAAGGCTTAAATTGTTAAAATTGCATACTTGGATGGATTAGTTCTGGACCACACTTTGCAGGCAAGCCTCCAGATTCAGCTACAGAACCTGGAGGAGCCAATTTATCATTTCTTTCATAAATCAAAAGGCAATTCCTACAAACAGTAATGATCGGTCCGCTCCGGATTGGACTCAGAAAATTAAAATTGAACTTTCTACTGCCTTGTGGAGATACCTTAAAATATGGCCTGTAATTTTACCATGCTTAGCTTGGGATATTTCAAATACTTAAGGAGCTGGTCAGGGTAAGAACAGCCTAATTCTGCAAGTGCCATCAGAGCCAGACAGGCACTGTGGGGTGGGGCGAGCCAGGAGTGGGTCAGGTATTCATTCTCCCTTTTTAGAGGAGGGGTCCAGGTACACAGATCAAGTCTAAATACACTCCACTTAACTAAGAAAAAACTGTAATATGATAATATTTCACAAGAGATTATAATGAAAAAGATTTGTGGTAGAAAAAGGCACGAGGAAGTTTCATGCCTTTAAGTAGAAATCAAAAAAACTGTTGAGAAGATGTCAGGTCTTAAAAGTGGGTTATGTTTAACCAGGAGAGGGAAAAAACCAGAAATATCACAGGTCCTAAAAGATTTCAGGTGTTTATGGCTTTGCTTTCTCCTTTTTCTCATTTAATACCTCAGTCAGGTCTCATCTCTCAGGCGTTATTTTCTTAGGGGGGCCATGGTCCTGGTCAGCAGTGGGATTCCTATTTCCTTCTTTCCCCGGAAAGAGTGCAGCAAATGGGCCCCTCAGAATGTTGTTTTTCTGGTATGATCCAGCTGATCCACTGGAGAGGAGCAGGCACTGCTGGGTGTGTGGTGAGCACACAGAGAACACTTGTCCTGCCTTAGGACACAAGGAGGGGACACACACGTGGGGAACAGGGAGTGAAAGGGGCTGGGACCTAAAACTGAGAGACATTGAGTGAGATGTTGGGAAGGAATTCCACCCTGGGAGGGTGGGCAGGCTCTGGCACAGGAGCCCAGAGCAGCTGTGGCTGCCCCTGGATCCCTGGCAGTGCCCAAGGCCATGTTGGACACTGGGGCTTGGAGCAGCCTGGGATGGTGGGAGGCGTCCCTGCCCATGGCAGAGGTGACACTGGATGGGCTGTAAGGTCCCTCCAACCCAAACTGTGAGTTCTGTGACCTACATATAAATTCTAACAACAGGATAAACATGAATAGCAGGATAAAATTCCTTAGTGTCTAAACACAGCAACAGAACCAAGAAGTGAGGCAGAGATTTAAGGGGGCTGGGGGGGAACTAAGAGAGAAATGCAACGAAGAAAGAAGAGGCTTCGAAGAGAATTTTAAAAGAGAAAGATGGAGGGCAGAGTGAAGATTGAGCACAAATCACTGCATGACTTCTGGATCCTTGTTTTTTATATATTACACTGACCTAATTAATTTTACATAGAAAAATATGTATCACAGGCTGTTTCCTGGTCTTATCTTCCTTTGAAAAAAAATTATTTCAGCTGTTTGCTCACCCATGGCATTATTAGCCATATGAAACCATTTCTGAAACAGTGACATTTCATGCTCAGCCTCTGCACAGAGTTCTGTATAATTTTAATTGTCAGAACAATCCACCCAAGTTAGACAGGCAGTGCAAGAGCCAGGCTCTGAGAACAGGACAGGCAAACACAGACTAGGAAGGGACCCCCAGGGATCATCCAGGCCAACCCTGGCCCTGCACAGACACCCCAACAATTCCACCCTGTGCAACCCTGACAGCCTTGTCCAAACCCTCCTCAAGCTCTGGCAGGGGAGCAGGACTGTGCCTGATCTCTGGTGGGCATCAAACAGCACATAAGCCTGTGAGCACCAGGGATGGGACTCTGAGTCTGGACCAGACTCTGAACACTCAAAAAGGGTCCTCTGCAGGGTATTGATTTGACAGAAAACACCAAAACTCAAGACACTTCAAGGTTTTTCCAAAGGGTAATGGGGTACTTTAGCAGGGAAGTTGGACTGGATGACCTCCAGAGGTCTCTTCCAGCCCCAACCTTTCTGTGATTTATCTCTTGCCAATAATAAATGAGTAAGAGAATCCTACTTACTGAATGAGCAACATTCCTTTTCATATTTAAATCTTCCCTGGCACTTTCCCAGGCAAGAATTAACCATGTGCTGCGTAGCTTATGGAAAGGGACAGTCTGAGGTAGGATGTTAGCAAGTAATAAGAATGCTATTTTGGTGATTTTCATATTTTAAAAGGTTAGGCTTGATGTCACTTAATTTTCTAACTGAGCAAATCTGAACAAGCTGGATCTGCTTTTACAATCTGTGTCTTCACAGGCAGAGATTGAATATATTATCGATTCTATGAATATGCTTATGTTCGAAGTTTACCTCTCCTTGTTCATTCACAGAGCCTGGTGGAGCATGCAGGCTTTTGGAGGGGCAGAGACGATCCCTGGACACAGAGTCCTCCTTCCTCTTTCAGTGTTGAGCAGCAGCAACACCCAGAACACACCAGGAGCACGGTGCAGGCTCCAGGTGCCCACCCCAGGGTATGTCTGAGGGGTCAATGCATTTTTCAGGCTAATTCAGGGTTTCCTGTGGAGGGTCCCAGGAGGTTTGATTTGCTCCGTGTGCCCTGTGGGAAAGCACGATCAACTGGGCAGGTCAGGCTGGTGATCTCGTTACTGGGACCCTTGGAGAAAAATTTCCGAATCAGGAGAACTCGGAGCAGCCGGTCCCTGCAGGATCCATTGATCCCTGCAGGATCCATCGGTCCCTGCAGGATCCATTGATCCCTGCAGGATCCATCGGTCCTCGCAGGATCCATCGGTCCCTCAGGATCCATCTGTCCCTCAGGATCCATTGATCCCTGCAGGATCCATCGGTCCCTGCAGGAGCCATCAGTCCCTCAGGAGCCATCAGTCCCTCAGGATCCATCTGTCCCTCAGGATCCATCTGTCCCTCAGGATCCATCGGTCCCTGCTCAGCTCACGCAGCGCGCTGGGAGCTGGGCGAGGCACAGCTCTCCCTGCGGGAATGGAGGCTTTTCCCTGCAAGCGGCAAAAGAAAGCAGGAAACAAACTCACCCTTAGGGCGGCTCCTGCCTCCCTCAGCAGCGCTCACGGGTCCCGTGAACTCGGGGATTTCTGCCTAAAAAGGGGTGCTTCAAACAGATCCTCGCTGTAGGAGCTGTGCTGCTCCACTCCCAC
Source organism: Toxostoma redivivum (assembly GCA_013397375.1). Classification (NCBI taxonomy): domain Eukaryota; kingdom Metazoa; phylum Chordata; class Aves; order Passeriformes; family Mimidae; genus Toxostoma; species Toxostoma redivivum. The sequence goes on along the minus strand of VXBI01000318.1, from coordinate 302,587 downwards.
TGTCATTGCTGTGAAATGCTTAATAAACTTGTATTGTCTGGACATACTTTAATGAGTTTTGAATGCCTTACTTTGCATTTTATTTTGCATATAAGAAGCAAGTTCACTTGCTTTATTTATTGATTATACCCCTGACAAATACTCTGGCTGCCTGCTACTGTGCAGGTTGCTCAGTGAGATATCATGATAAGCATTTCTTTCCACACAGAGCAAGCTGCACTTTGGCTAATACATTCTGAACAAATAATATTCGGGAAAAAAAACTATTTTCAAGAATTCTAATGCAAAATATTAATCAAGTTCCTGGGGAAGGAGGCTTGGTCTCTTCAGAGAGCAGCTAAAGACGTGTCTGTGAAGTCAGGATCCCCACTAGGACTGGAAATTAGTCTTTCATGCTTCAGTCACCTCAACAGTCGCAACAGCTCTTCTCTGCACTAGTATCAGAGCAAACGTAACAGTTTTGCCAAGAACTTATTTCTGCCTAAGGCCAGGATGCCCCTGGAAACTGCCAGACGGGTCTGGCTGTGGCTGCACCCTCCCCTCACGCCCCTTTTCTCCCCGGTGACTGCGAGAGGCAGAGAGGAGAAGCTGTGCCGGGCAGGCTGTGCCGGGGAGCTCCGTTCCCAAAGCTGCCGGGCACAGATGGGCACAACGCGGAGCCCGCAGCCTCGCCAGCAGCGGGGCCCTCTCGCCCCTCGGCCGCGCTCTTGAAGCAAAGGCGCATCCTGGCAAAGGTGAGAAAGAGTTGACTCCAGCACGCAGGGTCGGGGCGTCAGTGACAGCAGAACAATCCCTCTAAGAAAATTTTATTAGTTGTAAACTTCAAAAATGGGAAGGTGGAGAGAAGATGTAGAAAAATGAGAAAAAAAAAATAAGGAGACATAAAGAGGAAGGGAGGAGAACAGCACGTCTTCAGCTTCCTATCTTCTTCCTGCAGTATCTCCCCGTTTCCCTTTCCTACTCCCGGTTCTCACAAGCATTCCCAACACACACTTGGGATGATACAAGACCCAAAACCTCAGCAACTTTTCTTGGCTTGATGCAGCCTTAGCGGGAAACAGCGTTTCACCAACAGAGGTTTTAACGCCAGGGATGCTGACGGGAGAGGCGGAGGGCTCTGCTACCTGACTTGGGGCGAGCTGCTGGGGCGCCCGGCTCGGGGGGCCACCCCCAATGCCGCCCCCGCGACGGGAGCCCCGCGCCCCAGATGTGGCAGGGACAGCTGTGGTCCCGCAGGCCGGGTCCCCGCCCGCCTCCGCGCACAGCGCACTGCTCCCCGCGCCGCCCCGGGGCCCCGCTCCCGAAAGCGCTCCCGCACCTCTCCCGGGGGCTCTCCCCGCCGCGGGGAACGGGGCCGGAGCCGCACGGGGATGGGGCGCGGGGTGCTGGGACGGGATGNGGGCAGCCGCGGCTCTAGGAGGGACGCGCGGGGCCGCGGGGCGCCGCTTTCCGCCGGGATATTTATTCCTCCCCTCTCGCTGAAGTTGCCAGCGGAGCGCGCTGGCCGGCGCCTGCCCCCCCCGCGCCGCGGAGGTGCGGGGCGGCCATGGAGAGCCCCGCCGAGAACCCCAGCAAGGCGGCCGAGTACCTGAAGGAGCTGAACAAGATTATCGAGACGCAGCAGGAGCTGCTGGAGAAGCAGAAGCGGAGGATAGACGAGCTGGAGCAGCAAGTGGCCAAGTTGTACCACGAAAATGCCTGCCTGCAGGACGAGCATCACCGGCCCCTGGCCACATGCCGGCTCCAGCAGGGCGTCCTCCCCGCGCCCCCGGGGGTGCTGAGCGCCATCCAGGAGAACGCCAGGCACGAGAAGTAAGCGCTGTCCGCCTTTCTTTGCCCCCTATTTCGCGAAGGGGGTTTCCCTAGCGGGGTTTCCCTTCCCTTTCCCCTCCTGCCTTCGGCTGCCCGAAGCTGGAGGCAGCGGGACTCCCTGCGGGGTGTGCCCCGGGGGACAGCGATGGGGTGCGGAGGGGCGGCCCCAGCCTCTGTCCCCCAGCCCGTGCTGCTGCCCGTGTCTCACTCGCGCCCTGGCCGGGGGCCCGG